>JAIUJO010002654.1:25000-27500 GCA_023846275.1 Vanilla planifolia
GAGAAGGAGAAGAAGAAATAGAAGCAAAAGACAAAGAAGAAGAAAAAGAAGAAATAGAAGAAGAAGAAGAAGAAGAAGAAGAAAAAGAAGATGAAGAAGAAGAAGGAGAAGAAGAAGAAGGTGATGATGAAAGAGAAGAAGGAGAAGGAGGAGGAGAAAAAGAAGAAGAAGAAAATGAAGAAGAAGAAGAAGAGGAAGAAGAATAAGAAGAAGAGGAAGAAGAAGAAGAAGAAGTACAAGAAGAAGAAAAAGAAGAAGAAGAAGAATATGAAGAAGAAGAAGAAGAAGAAAAATACAAAGAAAAAGAAGGAGAAGATGAAGACAAAGAAGAAGAAGAAAAAGAAGAAGGATATGAAGAAGAAGAGGAAGAAGATGAAGAAGAAGAAGAAAAAGAAGAAGAAGACGGAGAAGAACAAGAAGAAAAAGAAGAAGAAAAAGAAAAGTAGAAGATGGAGAAGAAAAAGTAGAACAAGAAGAAAAATAAGAAGATTAAGAATAGGAAGAAATAGATGGGAAAGTAGAAGAAGAAGAAGAAGATGTAGAAAAAAAAAGAAAAAGAAGCTGAAGAGGAAGAAGAAGAAGAAGAAGAAGAATAAAAAGTAGAAGAAAAAGAAGAAGAAGAAGAAGAAGAAGAAGAAGAAGAAGAAGAAGAGGATAAGGAAGAAGAAGGTGAAAGAGAAGAAGAAGTGGAGGAAGAAGAAGAAGAACAAGAAGTGGAAGAAGGAGTAGAAGAAGAAAATAAGGAAGAATAGGTAGATGAAGAAGAAGAAGAAAAGGTAGTAGTAGTAGTAGTAGTAGAAGAAGAAGAAGAAGAAGAAGAAGAAGAGGAAGAAAAAAAAGTAGGCAAGGAAAAAAGAAGAGAGGAAGAAAATGATGAAGAAGAAGAAGAAGCAGAAGAATAAGAAAAAGAAGAAGAAAAAGAAGAATAAGAAGAAGAAGAAGAAGGAGAAGAAGAAGATGAAGGAGTAGAAGACGAAGAAGAAGAAGAAGAAGAGGAAGATGATGAAGACGTAGAAGGAGAAGAAGAAGAAGAAGAAGAGGATGAAGATGAAGAAGAAGAAGGAGAAAAAGAAGAAGGAGAAAAAGAAGGAGAGGGGAAGAAGAACAAGAAGAAGAATAAGAAGAAGAAGGGTAGAGGAAGAAAAGAAAAAATAGAAGAAGGAGAAGAAGGAGAAGAAGGAGAAGAAGAAGAGGAGGAAGTAGAAGAAGAAGAAGAAGAACAAGAACAAGAAGAAGACTATGACAAAGAAGAAGAAGATGGAAGAAGAAGAAGAAGAAGAAGAGGAAGATGAAGAAGGGGAAGAAGAAGAAGGACAAGAAGAAGAAGAAGTCTAAAAAGAGGAGAAGAAGAAAAAGACAGAAGAAAAAGAAGAAGAAAAAAATTAAGAAGAAGAAAAATAAAAACAAGGTGAAGTGGAAGAAGAAAAGTTGATGAAGAGAAATAAGAAGAAGAAGAAGATGAAGAAGCAGAAGAAGAAGAAGAAAGAGAAGTAGAAGAAGTAGAAGAGGAAGACAAAGATGACGATGAATAAGAAGGAGACAAAGAAGAGGAAGAAGTAGAAGTTGAAGGAGGAGAAGAAGAACTAGTAGAAGAAGAAGGAGAAGGCGAAGAAGAAGAAGAAGAAGAAGAAGAAGAAGATAAGGAAGGTGAAGTAGAAGATGGAGAACAAGTAGAAGGATAAGAAGAAGAAGAAGAAGAAGATTAAGAAGTAGAAGAAGAAGAAAAAGATGAAAAAGAAGCAGAAGAAACGAAGATGATGAAGAAGAAGAAGAGGAAGAAGAAAAAGACGAAGAAGAAGAGGAAGTAAAAGAATAAGATGAGGAAGAAGGAGAATAGGAAGAAGGAGGAGAAGAAGAATAAACAGAAGAAAGAAAGATGAAGAAGAAGAAGACGAAGAAGTAGAAGAAGAAGCAGAATAAGTGCAATGAGAAAAAGTCAAAGAAGAAGGAGATAGAGAAGAAGAAGATGGAGAAGAAGGAGAAAGCAATGATGATGATGAAGAAGAAGATGAAGGAGAAGAAGAAGATAAAGAAGAAGAAGAAGAAGAAGTAGATGACGAAGAAGAAGAAGAAGAAGAAGAAGATGACGAAGAAGAAGAAGAAGAAGAAGAAGAAGAAGAAGAAGACTCTGACAAAGATGAAGAAGAAGGAAGATGAAAAAGAAGAAGAAGAAGAAAAAGAAGGGGAGAAGAAGAACAAGAAGATCAAGAAGGGGAAGACGAAGAAAAGGAAGAAGAAGAAGAAGATGATGATCAAGAAGAAGACAAAAAAGATGGACAAGAAGAAGAAGAAGTAGACTAAAATGAAGAAGAAGAAGAAAAAGAAGAAGATGAAGAAAGAGATGATAGAAAGAAACAAAAAGAAGAAGAACAAGAAGAAAAAGAAGAAGAAAAAGAAAATGAGGAAGAAGAAGAAGAAAAAGAAGAAGATGAAGAAGAAGATGAAGACAGAGACAAGGACAAAGTAGGAGATGAAGAAGAGGAAGAAGCAGAGGTCGAAT
>JAIUJO010002654.1:32500-35000 GCA_023846275.1 Vanilla planifolia
TGAAGAAGAAGAAGAAAAAGAAGAAGAAGATGACGAAGAGGAAGAAGAAGAAGAAGAAGATGACGAAGAAGAAGAAGAAGAAGAAGAAGAAGAAGAAGAAGAAGAAGAAGAAAAAGAAGAAGAAAATAATGAAGAAGAAGAAGAAGGAGGAGGAGGAGAAGAAGATGTAGAAGAAGACAAAGAAGCAGTTGAAGAATATAAAGAAGACCAAGAAGAAGAAGTTCAAGAAGGAGAATAAGAACAATAATAAGAATAAGAATAAGAATAAGAATAAGAATAAGAAGAAGTGAGAGTAGTAGAAGAAGAAGAAGAAGTAGAAGGAGGTGAAGATGAAGAAAAAGATGTAAAAGAAGTATAAGTAGAAGAAGAGAAAGAAGATGAAGAAGAAAAAGATAAGGAAAAAGAAGAAAATTAAGAAGAAGATGAAGGGGAAGAACACGAAGAAGAAGTAGAAGAAGAAGAAGAAGAAGAAGAAATATAGGGAAAAGAAGGAGGAGAAGAAGACGAAGAAGAACAAGAAGAAAAAGAAAAGGAAGAAGCCAAAGAAGAAGAAGGAGACAAAGTAGAAGAAGAAGAAGAGGAGGAAGAAGAAGAAGAAGAGGAAGAAGAAGAAGGAGACGATGAAAATGAAAAGGAGAAAAATGATGATGAAGAAGAAGAAAGAAGAAAGAAGAACAAGATGAAGAAGAAGTAGACGATGAAGAAAAAAGTAGAATGTGGCGAAGAATAGGAAGAAGGAGAAGAAGAAATAGACGATGAAGAAAAAAGTAGAATGTGGCGAAGAATAGGAAGAAGAAGAAGAAGATGAAGAAGATTAAGAAGACGAAGAAGAAGGAGAAAAAGAGAAAGAAGAAAAAGAAGAAGAAGAAGAAGCAAAAGAAGATGAAGAATAGAAGAAGAAAAAGAAGAAGAAGAAGAAGAAGAAGAAGAATATGAGGAGGAAGAAGTAGAAGAAGAAGAAGTAAAAGATGATGAAGAAGAAAACAAAAAAGAGGAATAAGAAGAACAACAAGAACAAGATGATGATAAAGAAAAAGAAAAAGAAGAAGAAGAAGAAGAACGCAAAGAAGAAGAAGAAGAACAAAACGAAGAAAAAGAAGAAGAAGAAGAAGAAGAAGAAGAAAAAGAAGTAGAAGAAGAAGATGGTGACGAAGAAGGAGAAGAAAAATAAGTAGTTGAAGAAGAAGAAGAAGAAGAACAAGATGATAATGATGAAGATTTAGAAGAAAAAAGGAGAAGATGAAGAAAAAGATGAAGAAGAAGAAATCGAGGTAGAAAAAAGAAAAAAAGTTTGAGAAAAAGAAGAAGATGGAGGAGGAGGAGATGAAGATAAACAAGAAGAAGAAGAAGAAGAAGTAGAAGAAGTAGAATGAAAGAAGAAGGTGGAGAGGGAAAAGAGCAAAAAGAAGAATAAGATGTTCAAAAGGAAGAAGAAGACAAAGAAGAAGATGAAGAAAAAGCAAAAGAAGAAGATGATGATGAAGAAGAAGAAGAACATGAAGAAGATGAACAAACAGAAGAAGAAGAAGAAGAAGAAGAAGAGGAAGAAGAAGCATGGAAGAAGAAAAGTAGTAGAAAAAGAAGAAGAAGAAGAAGAGAGAAGATGCAGAAGAAGAAAGAAGAAGAAGAAGAAGGAGAAGTTGCAGAAGTGGAAAAGAAGAAGAAGAAGAAGAAGAAGAAGAAGAAGAAGATGAGGACGAAGAAGAAGAAAAAGAGGACAAAGAAGAAGAAGAAGAAGAAGAAGACAAACAAGAAGATGAATAAGAAGAAGAAGATGAAGATGTAAGGGAAGATGAAGAATAAGAAGAAGTACAAGACAAAGAAAAATAAGAAGAAGAGTAAGACAAAGAGGAAGATGAAGAAGAAAAAAAAGACAAAGAAGAAGGAGAAGAAGAAGAAGAAGGTGAAGATGAAGAAGAGGAAGATTAAAAAGAAAAAAGATGATGAAGAAGAAGAAGAAGGAAAAGATGAGGATATTGAAAAAGAAGAAGAAGAAGAAGAAGGAAAAGAATGAGAATTAGAAGAAGAAGAAGAAGAAAAAGATGAAGGCAACGAAAAAAGAAGAGAAAGATGAAGAAGAAGTAGATGTAGAAGAAGAAGAAGAAGAAGAAGAAGAAGTAGGAGTAGATGAAGTAGAAGAATGCAAAGAAGAAGAAGAAGAAGAAGAAGATGATGATGATGATGATGAAGAAGATGAAGATGGAGAAGAAGAAGAAGAACAAGAACAAGAAGAAGGAGAAGAAGATATAGAAGAAGAGGAAGAAGAATAAGGAGAAGAAGGAGAAGAAGGCAAAGAAGAAGAAGAAGAAAAGAAGATGTAGAAAAAGAAGTAGAAGTTGAAGGAGAGAAGAAGATAAAGAAGATGTTGATGAAAAAGAAGATGAAGAAGAAGATGAAGAAGGCAAAGAAGAAGAAGATGAAAGAGTTGAAGAAGAAGAAGTTGGTGATGATTATGCTGAAGAAGTAAAAGAAAAAGAAGAAAAAAGGCAAAGAAAGAGGA
>JAIUJO010002654.1:40000-45000 GCA_023846275.1 Vanilla planifolia
ATGTCGAATTGAAGAATAAGAAGAAGGAGAAGAAGAAGTAAAGGAACAGGATAAGAAGCAGAAAAAGATGTAGAAGAAGAAGAAGAAGAGGATGATGATGATGATAAAGAAGGAGTCGACGAAGAAGAAGAAGAAAAAGAATACAAAGAAGAAGAAGAAGAAGAAGAAGAAGATGATGGTGATGATGAAAAAAAAGAATAAGAAAAACAAGGAGGATAAGGAGAAGTAGAAGAAGAAGAAGAAGGAGAAAAAGAAGAAAGATGAAGAAGTAAAAGACAAAGAAGAAGAAGAAGAAGAAGAAGAAGAAGAAGAAAAAAAAGAAGAAGAAGATGAAGAAGAGGAAGTAGAAGAAGTTGAAGAAGAAGAAGACAAAGAAAAAGAAGAAGAAGAAGAAGAAGAAGAATACAAAGAAGTAGTAGAAAAAGAAGAAGTAGTAGAAGAAGAAGAAATAGATGAGGAAGAAGACAAAGGAGAAGAAGAAGAAGAAGAAGTTGAAAAAGTAGAAGAAGAGGAATAAAAAAATTCGATGTAGAAAAAGAAGAAGAAGATGAAGTAGAAAGAAGAATAATAATAAAAAGAAGAGGAAGAGGAAGAAGAAGAAGAAGGAGAAGAAGAAGTCAAAGAAGAAGAAGAAGAAGAAGAAATCGAAAAGGAAGAAGAAGAAGATGATGATGATGATGAAGAAGAAGAAGAAGAAGAAAAAGATGATGATGAAGAAGAAGGAAAAGAAGAAGAATATTAAGAAGAACAAGAAGAAGAAGGAGAAGGACGAGGAGGAGGAGGAACAGAAGAAGAAGAAGAAGACGGCGATGATGATGAAAAAGAAGGAGAAAAAAGATGAAGAAAGTGGCGAAGAACAAGAAGAAGATGAAGAAGGAGAAGAAGATGAAGAAAGGGAAGAAGAAAAAGAAGAATAAGAATAAGAAGAAGAAGAAGTAGTAATAAAAGAAGAAGAAGAAGAAGAAGAAGAAGAAAAAGAAGAAGTAGAACAAGAAGTAGAAGAACAAGAAGAGGTTGAAGAAGAAAATGAAGAAAAAGGAAAAGAAGAAGTTGAAGAAGACGAAGAAGAAGATGACAAAGAAATTGAAGAAGAAGAAGAAGAAGAAGAAAAAGAAGAAAAACAAGAAAAAGAAAAAGAAGAGAGGAAGAAGAAGAAGAAGAAAAAGAATAAGAAGAAGAAAAAGAAGAAGTTCAAGAAGAAGAAGAAGAAGAAGGAGAAGAAGGAAAAGTTTAAGATGATGAAGAACATGGACAAGAAGAAAAAAAAGAAGAATAAGAAGAAGAATGAGAAGAAGAAAAAGAAAAAGAAAGAAAGAAGGAGAAGAAGAAGAAAAAGATGAAGAAGAAGAAGAAGAAGGAGAAAAGGAAGAAGAAGAAGAAAAAAGAAGACGAAGAAGAAGATGTTGAAGAAGAAATAGAAGAATAATAAGATGATGAAGAAGTACAAGAAGAAGATGATGATGATGAAGGAGAAGAAGAAGAAGAATAAGGTGGAGAAGAAAACGAAGAAGAAGATGAAGATGATGAAGGGAAAGAAGAAGTAAAAGGCCAAGAGAAGAAGAAGAATATGATGATGAACAAAAGGAAGAAGAAGAAGAAGAAAAGAAGATAAAGAAAAAGAAGAGGGAGGAGGAGAAGATGAAGAACAAGAAGAAGAAGAAGAAAATGAAGGAGAAGAAGGTGAAGGAGAAGAAGAAGAGGAAGAAGAAGAGGTGGAAGAATAAGAAGAAGAAGAAGAAGAACAAGCAGAAGGAATGGAAGAAGAAGAAGAGGACAAAGAAGGAGAAGAAGAAGAAGAACAAGAAGAACAAGATGAAGCAAAAAAAAGAAAAACTAGAAGAAGAAGAAAAGAAGAAGAAAAGGAAGAAGAAAAAGAAGAAGAAGCAGAGGAAAAAGAAGGCAAAGAAGAAGAAGAAGGCAAAGAAGAAGAAGAAAAAAGCTTAATAAAAGGAAGAAGAAGAAGAAGAAGAAAAAGAAGGAGAAGAAGACGACGAAGAAGAAGAAGATGATGTAGAAGAAGAAGAAAAATAAGGAGAAGAAGATGAAGGAGAAGAAGAAGAAGAAGAAGAAGACGAGGAAGAAGAAGAAGAAGAAAAAGGAGAAGAAGGAGAAGAAGTAGAAGAAGAAGATGATGATGATGAAGAAAAAATAGAAAAGAAGAGGATGAAGAAGAAGAAGAAGAAAAGAAGAACAAGAAGAATAAGAAGTAAACAAAGAAGAAGAAGATAAAAAAGAAGAAAAAGAAGAAGAAGACACAGGAAGACAAAGAAGAAGAAGAAGAAGAAGAAAATGAAGAAGAGAAGGAATAGAAGAAAAAGAAGAAGTAGTAGAAGATGAAGAAGAAGAAGAAGACGTTGAAGAAAAAGAGAAAATGATGCATTAGAAGAAGACAAAGAAGAAGAAGAAGAAGAAGAAGAAGTAGTAGAAGAAGAAGAAGAAGATGAAGAAGAATAATGCGAAGAAGAAGGAGATGTAGAAGAAGAAGAAGAGGAAGAAGAAAAAGAAGTAGAAGGTGGAGAAGAACAAGAAGTAGAAGTAGAAGAATAAGAAAAAGAGGTAAAAGGGCAAGAAGAAGAAAAAGACGAGGAAGAAGATGAAGAAGTAGATGAAGAAGAAGAAGAAGAAGAAGAAGAAAAAGAAAAAGAAGAAGTAGAAGAAGAAGAAGACGAACAAAAAGAAGATGATGAAGGAGAAGAAGAAGAAGAAGAAGAAGATGAAGAAGAAGAAGAAGAAGAAAAAGAGAAAGAAGAAGAAGAAGAAGAAAGCGAAGAAGAAGTAGAGGAAGATGAAGAAGAAGAAGACAAAGAAGTCGAAGAAGAAGAAGATAACGAAGAAGAAGAAGAAGATGATAATCATGAAGAAGAATATGAAGAAAAAGAAGAAGAAGACGAAGAACAAAAAGAAGAGAAAGAAGTAGTGTAAGAAGATGAAGAAGAAGAAGAAGAGGAAGAATAAAAAGAAATAGAAGAAGAAGAAGATGATGATGATGATGATGAAAAAGAAGAATAAGAAAAAGAGGGAGGAAAAGAAAAAGAAGAAGAAGAAGACGATGGAAAAGAAAAAGACAGAGAACAAGAAAAAAGAAGAAGAACAAGATGATGAAGAAGAAGTAGAAGAAAAAGATGAAAAAGAAGAAGATGAAAAAGAAGAAGAAGAAGAAGAAGAAGAAGAAGAAGAAGAAGATGACAAAGAAGTAGAAGAAGAAGATGAAAAAGAAGAAGAAGATGATGAAGAAGAAGAAGATGATGAAGAAGAAAAAGAAGAAGAAGGTGAAGATGAAGAAGTAAGACAAGAAAAAGAAGAGGAATAATAATACAAATAAGTAGAAGAAAAAGAAGTAGAGGAAGAAGAAGAAGAAGAAAAAAAGAGGAAGAAGACAGAGAAGAAGAAGAATAAGAATAAGATGAAGTAAAAGAAGTAGAAGAAGAGGAATAAAAAAAGATCAAGTAGAAAAAGAGGAAGATGAAGGAGAAGAAGAAGATGAAGAAGTAGTAGTAGTAGAAGAAGAAGAAGAAGAACAAGAAGTTGAAGAAGAAGCAGACAAAGAAGTAGAAGAAGAAGGAGAAGAAGTAGTAGAAGAAGATGATGATGATGAAGAAGTAGGAGAACAAGATTATGAGGAGGTGGAAGAAGAAGAAGATGAAGAAGAAGAAGAAAAAGAAGAACAAGTTGAAAATGAAGAGGAAGAAGAAGAAGATAAAAAAAGAAGAAAAAGAAGAAGTTGAAGATGCAGAAGAGGAAGACAAAAAAGAAGAAGAAGATGAAGAATAAGAGGAAGAAGAAGAAGAAGAAGAAGAAAATGAAGAAAAAGATGAAGAAGAAAAGGAAAAAGAAGAAGAAGAAGAAAAAGAAGAAGAAGAAGAAGAAGAAAAAGAAGAAGAACAAGAAGAAGAAGGTGGAATAAAAGAAAAAGAAGTAGAAGAAGAAGAAGAAGAAGACCAAGAAAAAGCAGAAAATGAAGTTGAAGAACAAGATAAAAGAGGAAGAACAAGAAGTAGAAGAAGGAGAAAAAGAAGAAGACGAAGAAGAATAATGCGAAGAAGTAATAGGAGAAGAAGAAGACGAAGAAGAGAAAGAAGAAGAAGAAGAAGAGGTAGAACAAGGTGGAGAAGAACAAGAAGTAGAAATAAAAGAAGAAGAAGAAGTAGAAGAACAAGAAGTAGAAGAAGAAGAAAAAGAAAGAGAAGGAGAAGATGAAGAAGAAAGGGAAGAAAATGAAGTACAAAATGATGAAGAAAAATAAGAAGAAAAAGTGCAAGAGAAAGAAAAAGAACTAAGAAGAAGAAGAAGAAGAAGTAGATTAAGAAGGGGAAGAAGAAGAAGAAGAAGAAGAAGAAGTAAAGGAAGAAGAAGAAGTAGAGGAAGAAGAAGAGAAGAAGAAGAAGAAGAAGAGCAAGAAGAAGAAAAAAAGAAGTAGAAAAAGATGGAGAAGAACAAGAAGTAGAAGTTGAGGAAGAAGAAGTAGTAGAAGAACAAGAAGTAGAAGAAGAAGAAAAAGAAAGAGGAGGAGAAGATGAAGAAGAAGGGGAAGAAAATGATGAACAAAAAGATGAAGAAGAAGAAGACAAAGAAGTAGAAGAAGAAGAAGAAGAAGAAGAAGGAAAAGAAGTAGTAGAAGAAGAAAAGAAGAAGAAGAAGAAGAAGAAGGCGAACAAAAAGCTGTTGAAGAAGAAGAAGAAGAAGAAGAAAAATAAGAGGAAAAAGAAGAAGAAGAACAAGAGACAGCACAGAAAGAAGAAAAAAAAGAAAAAAATAAAGACAAAGAAGTAGAAGGCAAATAAGAAGTATAAGAAGAAGGAGAAGACGAAGAAGTCGAAGATGAAGAAGATGACGAAGAAGAAGAAGAAGAAGATGAAGAAGAAGAAAAAGAAGGAGAAGAAAAAGATGAAAAAAAACAAGAAGAAGATGAAGAACAAGAACAAGAGAAAGAAGAAGTAGAAGAAGAAGAAGAGGAAGAAGAAAAAGAAAAATAAGAAGAAGAAGATGATGATGATGATGAT
>JAIUJO010002654.1:50000-52500 GCA_023846275.1 Vanilla planifolia
AAGAAGAAGATGAAGACAAAGAAGAAGAAGAAAAAGAAGAAGGATATGAAGAAGAACAGGAAGAAGATGAAGAAGAAGAAGAAAAAGAAGAAGAAGACAAAGAAGAACAAGAAGAAAAAGAAGAAAAAGAAAAGTAGAAGATGGAGAAGAAAAAGTAGAACAAGAAGAAAAATAAGAAGATTAAGAATAAGAAGAAATAGATGGGAAAGAAGAAGAAGAAGAAGAAGAAGATATAGAAAAAAAAAGAAAAAGAAGAAGCTAAAGAGGAAGAAGAAGAAGAAGAATAATAATAAAAAGTAGAAGAAAAAGAAGAAGAAGAAGAAGAAAAAGAAGAAGAAGAAGAAGAAGAAGAAGAAGATGAAAGAGAAGAAGAAGTGGAGGAAGAAGAAGAAGAACAAGAAGTGGAAGGTGTAGAAGAAGAAAATAAGGAAGAATAGGTAGATGAAGAAGAAGAAGAAAAGCTAGTAGTAGTACTAGTAGCAGTAGAAGAAGAAGAAGAAGAAGAAGAAGAAGAAGAAGAAGAAGAAGAAGAAGAAAAGGAAGAAAAAAAAGAAGGCAAGGAAAAAAAGAAGAGAGGAAGAAAATGATGAAGAAGAAGAAAAAGAAGAATAAGAAGAAGAAGAAGAAGAAGGAGAAGAAGATGAAGGAGTAGAAGAAGGAGGAGGAGGAGAAGGAGATGAAGAGGAAGATGATGAAGACGTAGAAGGAGAAGAAGAAGAAGAAGAAGAGGATGAAGATGATGAAGAAGAAGGAGAAAAAGAAAAAGGAGAGGGGAAGAAGAAGAAGAAGAAGAAGAAGAAGAAGAAGGGTAAAAGGAAGAAGAGGAAGAAGGAGAAGAAGGAGAAGAAGGAGAAGAAGGAGAAGAAGAGGAAGAGGAGGAAGTAGAAGAAGAACAAGAACAAGAACAAGAACAAGAAGAAGACTATGAGAACGAAGAAGAAGAAGGAAGAAGAAGAAGAAGAAGAAGAGGAAGATGAAGAAGGGGAAGAAGAAGGACAAGAAGAAGAAGAAGTCTAAAAAGAGGAGAAGAAGAAAAAGAAGAAGAAAAATAAAAACAAGGTGAAGTGGAAGAAGAATAGTTGATGAAGAGGAATAAGAAGAAGAAGAAGATGAAGAAGTAGAAGAAGAAGAAGAAAAAGAAGTAGAAGATGTAGAAGAAGAAGACAAAGATGACGATGAATAAGAAGGAGACAAACAAGAGGAAGAAGTAGAAGTTGAAGGAGGAGAAGAAAAACTAGTAGAAGAAGAAGGAGAAGACGAAGAAGAAGAAGAAGAAGAAGAAGAAGAAGAAGACAAGGAAGGTGAAGTAGAAGAAGAAGAACAAGTAGAAGGATAAGAAGAAGAAGAAGAAGAAGATTAAGAAGTAGAAGAAGAAGAAAAAGATGAAAAAGAAGCAGAAGAAAAGAAGATGATGAATAAGAAGAAGGGGAAGAAGAAGAAGACGAAGAAGAAGTGGAAGTAAAAGAATAAGATGAAGAAGAAGGAGAATAGGAAGAAGGAGGAGAAGAAGAATAAACATAAGAAAGAAAGATGAAGAAGAAGAAGACGAAGAAGTAGAAGAAGAAGCAGAATAAGTGCAATGAGAAAAAGTCAAAGAAGAAGGAGAAAGAGAAGAAGAAGATGGAGAAGAAGAAGGAGAAAGCAATGATGATGATGAAGAAGAAGATGAAGGAGAAGAAGAAGATAAAGAAGAAGAAGAAGAAGAAGAAGAAGTAGATGACGAAGAAGAAGAAGAAGAAGAAGAAGAAGATGACGAAGAAGAAGAAGAAGAAGAAGACTTTGACAAAGATGAAGAAGAAGGAAGATGAAAAAGAAGAAGAAGAAGAAGAACAAGAATAAGAATAAGAAGAAGAAGAAAAAGAAGAGGAGGAGAAGAACAAGATGATCAAGAATGGGAAGACGAAGAAAAGGAAGAAGAAGAAGAAAGAGAAAAGGAAGAAGAAGAAGAATACAAAAAAGATGGACAAGAAGAAGAAGAAGAAGAAGATGTAGAATAAAATGAAGAAGAAGAAAAAGAAGAAGAATAAAAAGAAGAAGAAGAAAAAGAAGAAGATGAAGAAAGAGATGATAGAAAGAAACAAAAAGAAGAAGAATAAGAAGAAAAAGAAGAAGAAAAAGAAAATGAAGAAGAAGAAGAAGAAAAAGAAGAAGATGATGAAGAAGAAGAAGACAGAGACAAGGACAAAGAAGCAAGAGATGAAGAAGAGGTAGAAGCAGAGGTCGAATAAGAAGAAGAAAAAAAAGAATAAGATGAAGATGAAGAAGAAGAAGGAGAAGTAGAAGAAGGAGAACATGTAGTAAGGGAAGATCAAGAAGAAGAAGACGAAGAAGAAGAAGGAGGAGAAGAAGACAAAGAAGAAGAAGAAGATGAAGAAGTAGAAGAAGAAAAAAAAGAAGCAGAAGAAGAGGAAGATGATGAAGAAGAAGAAGAAGAAAAAGAAGCAGAAGAAGAAAACAGGAAAGAAGAGGAAGTAGAAGAATAAGATGAAGAAGAGAAGGA
>JAIUJO010002654.1:57500-60000 GCA_023846275.1 Vanilla planifolia
TAAGAAGAAGATGAAGGGGAAGAAGACGAAGAAGAAGTAGAAGAAGAAGAAGAAGAAAAGGAAGAAGAAAAATAGGGAAAAGAAGGAGGAGAAGAAGACGAAGAAGAACAAGAAGAAGAAGAAAAGGAAGAAGCCAAAGAAGAAGAAGAAGATGATGATGAAGAAGAAGACAAAGTAGAGGAAGAAGAAGAGGAGGAAGAAGAAGAAAAAGAGGAAGAAGAAGAAGGAGAAGATGAAAAAGAAAAAGAGAAAAATGATGATGAAGAAGAAAGAAGAAAGAAGAACAAGATGAAGAAGAAGTAGATGATGAAGAAAAAAGAAGAATGTGGCGAAGAATAGGAAGAAGAAAAAGAAGATGAAGAAGATTAAGAAGACGAAGAAGAAGGAGAAAAAGGGAAAGAAGAAAAAGAAGAAGAAGAAGCAAAAGAAGATGAAGAATAGAAGAAGAAAATGAAGAAGAAGAAGAAGAAGAATTTGAGGAGGAAGAAGTTGAACAAGAAGAAGTAAAAGATGATGAAGAAGAAAACGAAAAAGTGGAATAAGAAGAACAACAAGAACAAGATGATGATAAAGAAAAAGAAAAAGAAGAAGAAGAAGAAGAAGAACGCAAAGAAGAAGAAGAAAAAGAAGAAGAAGAACAAAACGAAGAAGAAGAAGAAGAAGAAGAAGAAGAAGGAGAAGAAGAAGAAAAAGAAGTAGAAGAAGAAGATGGTGACGAAGAAGGAGAAGAAAAATAAGTAGTTGAAGAAGAAGAACAACAACAAGATGATAATGATGAAGATCTAGAAGAAAAAAGGAGAAGATGAAGAAAATGATGTAGAAGAAGAAGAAATCAAGGTAGAAAAAAGAAAAAAAGATTTAGAAAAAGAAGAAGATGGAGAAAGAGGAGGAGATGAAGATAAACAAGAAGAAGAAGTAGAAGAAGTAGAATGAAAAAAAGAAGGTGGAGAGGGAAAAGAACAAAAAGAAGAATAAGATGTTTAAAAAGAAGAAGAAGACAAAGAGGAAGATGAAGAAAAAGCAGAAGAAGAAGAAGATGATGATGAAGAAGAAAAGAACGAGAAGAAGATGAACAAACAAAAGAAGAAGAGGAAGAAGAAGCATGGAAGAAGAAAAAGTAGTTGAAAAGAAGAAGAAGAAGAAGAAGGAGAAGATGCAGAAGAAGAAAAGAAGAAGAAGAAGAAGAAGAAGAAGAAGAAGAAGAAGATGAGGATGAAGAAGAAGAAAAAGAGGACAAACAAGAAGAAGAAGAAGAAGAAGACAAACAAGAAGATGAATAAGAAGAAGAAGATGAAGATGCAAGGGAAGATGAAGAATAAGAAGAAGTACAAGAAAGAAAAATAAGAAGAAGAGCAAGACAAAGAGGAAGATGAAGAAGAAAAAGAAGACAAAGAAGAAGGAGAAGAAGAAGAAGAAGATGAAGATGAAGAAGAGGAAGATTAAAAAGAAAAAAGATGATGAAGAAGAAGAAGAAGGAAAAGATGAGGATATTGAAAAAGAAGAAGAAGAAGAAGAAGAAAAAGAATGAGAATTAGAAGAAGAAGAAGAAGAAGAAAAAGATGAAGGCAAAGAAAAAGAAGAAAAATATGAAGAAGAAGTAGATGTAGAAGAAGAAGAAGAAGAAGAAGAAGAAGTAGGAGTAGATGAAGTAGAAGAATGCAAAGAAGAAGAAGAAGAAGATGATGATGATGATGAAGAAGAAGAAGAAGAACAAGAAGAAGGAGAAGAAGATATAGTAGTAGAAGAAGAAGAAGAGGAAGAAGAATAAGGAGAAGAAGGAGAAGAAGGCAAAGAAGAAGAAGAAGAAGAAAAGAAGATGTAGAAAAAGAAGTAGAAGAAGAAGGAGAGAAGAAGATAAAGAAGATGTTGATGAAAAAGAAGATGAAGAAGAAGATGAAGAAGGCAAAGAAGAAGAAGATGAAAGAGTTGAAGAAGAAGAAGTTGATGATGATTATGCTTAAGAAGTAAAAGAAAAAGAAGAAAAAAGGCAAAGAAAGAGGAGATGAAAAAGACAAAGGAGGAGAAGTAGAAGAAGAATAAGAAGAAGATGAAGACAAAGATGGAGAAAAAGAAGAAGAAGAAGAAGCAGAAGATGATGAAGAAGAAGAAGAATGAGAATAAGATTGAAAAGAAGAAGATGAAGAAGAAGTAGAAGAAGAAGAAGAAGAAGAAGGAGAAGGAGATAATGAAAAGGAAATAGATGAAAGAGAAGAAGAAGAAGAAGGAGAAGAAGAAGAAGAAGAAGACGAAGAAGAAGAATAAGAAGAATAAGAAGAATAAGAAGAAAAAGACAAAGATGACAAAGAAGAAGGAGATGAAGAGGAAGAAGAAGGTGAAGAAGAAAAAGAAGAAAAAGAAGAAGGCAAAGACGAAGACGATGTGGAAAAAGAAGAAGAAAAAGGCGAGAAAGATGAATAAGATAGTGAAGAAGAGTAGGAAGAAGAAGACGAAGAAAAAGGAGAAGAATAAAAAGAAGGAGAAGGAGAAGATGAAAATGAAG
>JAIUJO010002654.1:62500-65000 GCA_023846275.1 Vanilla planifolia
AGAGAAAGAAGAAGAAGAAAAAGAAGGCGAAGAAAGAGAAAAATAAAAAGAAGCCAGAAGAAGGAGAAGTAGGAGATGGAGAAGAAGAAGAAAAAGAAGATGGAGAACAATAAAAATAAGTAGAAGAAGAGAAGAAAGAAGAAGAAGAAGAAGGGGAAGAAGAGAAGAAGATGGCAAAGCAAAAGAAAAAGAAGAAGAAGAAGAAGAAAAAGATGAAAAAGAAGAAGAAGATAATGAAGAAGTAGATGATGATGAAGAAAAAGAAAATGAAGAATAAAAGAAGAATAAGAAGAAGAAGAAGAAGAAAGTGAAGTAGAAGAAGAAGGAGAAGAAGAAGAAAAAGAAGAAGAATAAGAACAAGAAGAAGAAGAAGATGATGATGATGAAGACGAAGAAGTTGAAGAAGAAGGAGAATAAGACGATGATAAAGAAGAAGAAGAAGAAGATGATGATAACGAAGATTAAGAAGAATAAGAAGATGAAGAAGATGAAGAAGAAGAAAAAGAAGAATACAAAGAAGAAGAATAAGAAAATGAGGAAGTAGAAGAAGAATAGGAGGAAGAAGAACAATAATAAGAAGAATAAGAATAAGAATAAGAAGAAGAAGAAGAAGAAGAGGATAATAAAAATGTGAAGATGAAGAAGAAGAAGAAGAAGAAGAAGAAACAGGAGGAAATGAAGGATTAGAAGAAGCAGAAGAAGGAGGAGAAGAAGAAGAAGAAGAAGAAGACAAAGAAGAAGAAGAAGAAGAAGAAGAAGAGGAAGTAGAAGAAGAACAATAAGAAGAAGAATAAGAAAAAGAGGAAGAAGAGGAAGAAGGCAAAGATGGAGGAGAAGAAGATGAAGAAGAATGGGAAGAAGACGAAGATGAAGAAGAAGAAGAAGAAGAAGAAGAAGATGAAGGAGAAAGAGAAGAAGATGTAGAAGAAGAAGAAGGAGAAGAAGATAAAGAAGAAGAAGCACAAGAAGAACTCAATGAAGAAGAAGTAGAAGAAGAAGACGAAGAAGATAAAGACGAAGAAGTAGAAGAAGAAGAAGAAAAAAAGAAAAATAAGAAGATACGAAGATGAGAAGAAGTAGAAGAAGACAAAGATGAAGAAGAAGAAGAAGAAGAACATGAAGAAGAAGATGAAAAAGAAGAAGAAGAACACGAAGAAGAAGAAGAAGAAGAAGAAGACAAATAAGATGAAGAAGTAGGTGATGAACAAGAGGAAGAAGATGAATTAGAAGAAGAAAATGAAGAAGTAGAAGAAGAAGAAGGAGGAGGAGGAGGAGGAGGAGAAGAAGAAGAAGAAGAAGAAGATGAAGAAGAAAAAGAAGAACAAGACAAAGAAGAAAAAGGAGAAGGAGAAGGAGAAGAAGAAGAAGAAGAAGAAGAAGAAGAAGAAGTAGAAGTAGAAGAAGAAGAAGAAGAAAAGGAAGAAGAAGAACAAGAAAATGATGGTGAAGAAGAAGAAGAAGAAGATGACGAAGAGGAGGAAGAAGAAGAAGAAGAAGAACAAGAAAAGAAGGAAGAAGAAGAAGGTGAAGAAGAAAAAGAAGTAGTTGAAGAAGGAGAATAAGAATAATAATAAGAATAAGAATAAGAAGAAGAAGAAGAGGAATGAGAAGAAGAAGAAGGAGGAGGGGGAGGAGAAAAAGAAGAAAAAAAAGGTGAAGATGAAGAAGGAAAACATGAAGATAAAGAAGGAGAAGAAGAAGCAGATGAAAAAGAAAAAGAAGATGAAAAAGAAAAAGAAGATGACGAAGAAAAAAAGATGGAGGAAACGAAGAAGAAGAAGAAGAGTAAGAAGGCAAAGAAGAAGAAGAAGAAGAAGAAGAAGAAGAGGTAGGAGAAGAAGAAGAAGAAGAGGAAGAAGAATAAAAAGAGAAAGACGAAGAGGAAGAAGAAGAGGAAGAAGTAGTAGTAGTAGAAGAAGATTTTTAAGGAGAAGAAAAAGAAGAAGACTTCGATGAGGATGAATAAAGAAAGAAGGCAAAGGAGAAGAGGAAGATGTCGAATTGAAGAATTAGAAGAAGGAGAAGAAGAAGTAAAAGAAGAGGAAAAGAAGCAAAAAAAGATGTAGATGAAGAAGAAGAAGATGATGATGATGATAAAGGAGCCGACGAAGAAGAAGAAGAAAAAGAATACAAAGAAGAAGAAGAAGACGAAGAAGAAGAAGATGATGGTGATGATGAAAAAAAAGAATAAGAAAAACAAGGAGGATGAGGAGAAGTAGAAGAAGAAGAAGAAGGAGAAAAAGAAGAAAGATGAAGAAGTAGAAGACAAAGAAGAAGAAGAAGAAGAAGAGGAAGTAGAAGAAGTTGAAGAAGAAGAAGGCAAAGAAAAAGAAGAAGAAGAAGAAGAATAATATAAAGAAGTAGTAGAAGAAGAAGTAGTAGTAGAAGAAGAAATAGAAGAGGAAGAAGAGAAAGAAGAAGAAGAAGAAGAAGTTGAAAAAGTAGAAGAAGAGGAATAAAAAAATTCGAAGTAGAAAAAGAAGAAGAAGATGAAGAAGAA
>JAIUJO010002654.1:70000-72500 GCA_023846275.1 Vanilla planifolia
TGCTGAAGAAGAAGCGGATGATGAAAATGAAGAAGTAAAAGGAGGAGGAGGAGAAGAAAACGAAGAAGTGGAAGAAAAAGAAGGTGAAGAGGAAGAAGATGAAGAAGAAAGCAAAGAAGAAGAAGAAGAAGAATAAGAAGATGATGATGATGTACGAATGGTAAAAGAAGAAGAAGAAGAAAATGAAGAAAGTGGAAAAGAAGAAGGGGGAGAAGTTGAAGAACAAGAAGAAGAAGATGAAAAAGAAGGAGAAGAAGGTGAAGTAGAATAAGAAGAAGAAGAAGAAGAAGAAGTGGAACAATAAGAAAAAGAAGAAGAAGAAGAAGAACAAGCAGAAAAAAAGGAAGAAGAACAAGAAGAAGACGAAGAAGAAGATGAGGAAGAAGGAGAAGAAGAAGAAGAACGAGAAAAAAAACAAGAAGTAGAAGAAGATGACAATGAAGAAGAAGAGGAAGAAGAAGAAGAAGAAGAAGAAGAAGGCAAAGAAGAAGAAGAAGAAGAAAAAGGCAAAGAACAACAGGAAAAGAGGAAAACGATGAATAAAAGTAAGAAGAAGAAGATGATGATGATCAAGAAGAAGAATATAAAGAAGAAAAAGAAACGGAGGAGGAGAAGATGAAGAAGAAGAAGAAGAAAAATAAAGAAAAGATGATGATGGAGAAGATGTAGAAGAAGAAGAAGATGAAGTAGTGGAAGACGAAGACAAGGAAGAAGAATAAGAAGATGGAGAAGTACAAGAAGAAGATGATGATGATGAAGAAGATAAAGAAGATGAAGAAGTAGATGAAGAAGATTATGAGCAAGTGGAACATGAAGAAGATGATGAAGAAGAATAATAAGAAAAAGAGGAACAAGAAGAACAAGAAGAAAATGAGGAAGAAGAAGAAGATAAAATAGAAGAAAAGGAACAAGAAGAGGACATAGAAGAAGATCAAGTCAAAGTAGAAGAAGAAGAAGAGGAAGAGGAAGAAGAAGAAGAAGAAGAAGATGAAGAGAACAAGAAGAAGAAGAAGAAGAAGAACAACAATAAGCAGAAGAAAAAGAAGAAAAATCGAAGAAAAAGCAGAACAAAAAGTCAAAGAAGAAGAAGAAGAAGGCAAAGAAGAAGAAAAAGAATTCGAAGAAGAAGGCGAGGAAGAAAAAGAAGAAGAAGAAGAAGAAGAAGAGGAGGAAGAAGAAGTTGAAGAAGAAGAAGTTTAAGAAGAAGATGAAGTTGAAGAAGAATAAGTTGAGGAAGAAGAGAAAGAAGAACAAGAACAAGAAGAAGAGGAAGAAGAACACGAAGTAGATGAAGAAGAAAATAAATAAAAAGAAGAAGAAGAAGAAGAACAAGACTAGATGAAGAAGAAGAATAAGGGGAATAAGAAGAAGAAGGAGAAGAAGAAGACAAAGAAGAAGAAGAAGAAGAAGAATTAAAAGAAGAAGAAGAAAAAGAAGAAGAAGAAGAAGAAGAAGAAGAATAAGACGAAGAAGAAGAGAACGAAGAAGAAGAAGAAGGTAATGAAGGAAAAGAAGAAGAAGAAGAAGAAGAAGGTGAAAACGACGAAGAAGACGAAGAAGAAAAGAAAGAAGGAGAAGAAGGAAAAGAAAAGGAATGAGAAGAAGAAGAAGAAGAAGGGTAAGAAAATGATAAAGAAGAAGAAAATGGCGATGAAGAAAAGAAGTAGACGAAGAAGAAAGAGGACGAGAAGAAGAAGAAATAATAAAAGAAGGAGAAGGTGAAAAAGAAGAAGAAGAAGCAGATGAAGAAGAAGAAGTAGGAAAAGAAGATGGAGAAGTGCAAGATGGAGAAGAAGAAGAAGAAGAAGGTGAAGAAGAAGAAGAATAATAAGAAGGTAAAGAAGAAGAAGAAGAATGCGAGGAAGAAGAAGAAGTAAAAGATGAAGATGATGATGAAAAAGTAGTGGAAGAAGATGATGATGAAGAAGAAGAAGAAGAAGATGATGATGAAGAAAAAGAAGTTGAAGAAGAAGAAGAAGAAGAACTAGAAGCAGAAGAAGAAGACGAAAAATAAGAAGACGAAGAAGAAGAAGAAGTAGAAGAAGAATAAAAGAAGAAGAATAAGAAGAAGTAGAAAAAGAAGAAGAAGAAGAAGAACACGAAGAATAAGATGATTAAGAAGAGATAAAAGAAGAAGAAGATGGAAAAAAAGAAGAAAAGGAAGAAGAAAAACAAGACGATGAAGGAGAGAAAGAAGAAGAATCGAAGAAGACAATGACGAAAAAAAGAATTAAGAGAGGAAGGAGACAAAGAAGTTGAAGAAGAAGAAGAAGAAGAAGAAGAAGAAGAAGAACAATAAGAAGAAGAGAAAGAAGGAGAATAAGGAGAAGAAGGAGAAGAAGCAGAAGCAGAAGTAGAAGAAGAAGAAGAAGAAGAAGAAGAAGAAGAAGATGATGATGATAATGAAGAAGTCATAGCATAAGAAAAGAAGAAGAAGAAGAACAAGAAATCAAAGGGATAAGAAAAAGAAAATGAAGAAGATGTAGAAGAAGACAAAGAA
>JAIUJO010002654.1:77500-90000 GCA_023846275.1 Vanilla planifolia
GAAGAAGAAAAAGAAGAATAAGAATAATAATAATAATAATAAGAAGAAGAAGAAGGAGAAGATGAACAAGGAGAAGATGACGAAGAAGGAGAAGCTGAAGAAGAACATGATGAAGACGAAGAAGGAGAGGAAGAAGAAGAAGAGGATGAAGATGAAGAAGAAGGCGGAGAAAAAGGAGGAGGAGAATAAAAAGAAGAAGAAGAATAAGAAGAAGAGCAAAAGGAAGAAGAAGAAGAAAAGAAGAAGTAGAAGAAGAAGAAGAAGAAGAAGAAGAGGAAGATGAGGAAGTAGAAGAAGAAGAAGAAGAAGAAGAAGAAGAAGGGGAAGAAGGAGAAGAAGAGGAAGAGGAGGAAGTAGAAGAAGAAGAAGAAGAAGAAGAAGAAGAATAAGAAAAAGAAGAAGACTATGACAAAGAATAAGAAGGAAGAAGAAGAAGAAGAAGAAGAAGAGGAAGATGAAGAAGGGGAAGAAGAAGCAGAAGGACAAGAAGAAGAAGAAGTCTAAAAAGAAGAGAAGAAGAAGAAGATGTAGATGAAAAAGAAGAAGAAAAGATTAAGAAGAAGAAGAAAAACAAAAACAAGATGAAGTGGAAGAAGAAAAGGTGACAGAGAGGAGTAAGAAGAAGAAGAAGAAGAAGAAAAAAAAGTACTAGAAGAAGAAGAAGGAGACAAAGACGACGATGAAGAAGAAGAAGATGAAGAAGAGGAAGAAGTAGAAGTTGAAGGAGAAGATGATGAAAAAGACGAAGAAGAAGAAGAAGAAGATGAGGAAGGAGAAGTAGAAGAAGGAGAACAAGTAAAAGAATAAGAAGAGGAAGAAGAAGAAGAAGAAGAATATTAAGAAGTAGAAGAAGAACAAGAAAAAGATGAAAAAGAAGCAAAAGAAGAAGAAGATGAAGAAGAAGAAGAAGAAGACGAAGAAGAAAAGGAAGTAAAAGAATAAGATGAAGAAGAAGGAGAATAGGAAGAAGAAGGAGGAGAAGAAGAATAAACACTAGAAGAAAAGATTATGATGAAGAAGAAGAAGAAGAAGTAGAAGAAGAAGAAGGAGAAGAAGTGCAATGAGAAAAACTCAAAGAAGAAGGAGAAAGACAAGAAAAAGATGGAGAAGAAGGAGAAGGCAATGATGATGATGAAGAAGAAGAAGATAAAGTAGTAGAAGAAGAAGAAGTAGATGACGAAGAAGAAGAAGAAGAAGAAGAAGAAGAAGACCTTGACGAAGAAGAAGAAGGAAGATGAAAAAGAAGAAGAAGAACAAGAACTAGAACAAGAAGAAAAAGAAGAGGAGAAGAAGAACAAGAACATCAAGATGAGGTAGACGAAGAAGAGGAAGAAGAAGAAGAAAGAGAAGAAGAAGAAGAAGAAGATGAAGAAGAAGAAAAAGATGATGATGATGATGAAGAAGAAGAAAAGAAAAAAGTTGGTTAAGAAGAAGAAAAAGAAGTAGACTAAAATGAAGAAGAAGGAGAAAAAGAAGCAGAAGAAGAAAAAGAAGAAGATGAAGAAAAAGATGACAGAAAGGAAGAAAAAGAAGAGAACAAGAAGAAAAAGAAAATGAGGAAGAGTAAGAAGAAAAAGAGGAAGAAGAAGATGAAGAAGACATAGACAAGGACAAAGAAGTAGGAGACGAAGAAGAGGTCGAAGAAGAAGAAGAAGAAAAAGAATAAGATGAAGAAGAAGAAGAGGAAGAAGAAGGCGAAGTAGAAGAAGGAGAACATGTAGTAAGAGAAGAACAAGACGAAGAAGAAGAAGAAAAAGAAGAAGATGACAAAGAAGAAGAAGATTAAGTTGAAGAAGAAGAAGGAGAAGAAAAAGAAGCAGAAGAAGAAGAAGATGAAGAAGAAGTTGAAGAAGAAGAAAAAGAAGTAGAAGAAGAAGACAGGAAAGAAGAAGTAGAAGAATAAGATGAAGAGAAGGAGAATAGGAAGAAGAAGGAGAAGAAGAATATGAAGAAGAAGAAAAGAAGAAGAAGAAGAAGAAGAAAAAGAAGAAGTAGAATATGAAAAAGTTAAAGAAGCTTAAGAAATAGAAGAAGAAGATGGAGATGAAGATGGAGAAGAAGAAGAAGAAGATGACGATGAAGAAGAAAAAGAAGAAGATGAAAAAGAAGAAGAAAAAGTAAAATAAGAGAATGAATGAGAAGAAGAAGAAGGAGAAGAAGAAGAAGAAAGAGAAGAAGAAGAAGAAGAAAAAGAAGAAGAGAAAGAGGAAGAGGAAGATGAAGAAGAGGAAGAAGTAGAAGAAGAAGAAGAAGAGAGAGAAGAAGAATTAAAGGAAAAAGAATAAGAAGAAGAAAAAGATGATAAAGAAGTAGTAGAAGAAGAAGAAGAAGAAGAAGACTAAGAAGTAGAAGAAGAAGAAGAAGACGAAGACGGTGAAGAAGAAGAGGAAGGAGAAGAAGTAGAAGGAGAAGAAAAATAAGTGGAAGAAGGTGAAAGGGAAGAAGAAGAGAAAGAAGAAGAAGAAGAAAAAGAGGAAGAAAAAGATGAAGAAGAAGGCGTAGAAGTAGAAGAAGTAGACGAAGAACAAGAAGAAAAACAAGAAGAAGAGGAAGAAGTCAAAGAAGAAGAAGGAGAAGTTGAAGAAAAATAAGAACAAGGAGATGACAAAGAAGAAGAAGAAAAAGAAGAATAATTGGAAAAAGAAGAAGAAGAAGAGGAGGAAGAAGAAGACGAAGAAGAAAAAGAACAAAAAAATGAAGAAGAAGAAGAAGACGAAGTACAGGAAGAAGATGAAGAAGATTAAAAAGAAGAAGGAGAAGAAGAAGAAGAATTTGAATTCCATATTCGAAGTTGCGATTGGATATATTCATTAAAAAGAAAAAGAAGAAGAAGAAGAAGAACAAGAACAAGAAGAAGACGATAGAGAATAATAATAATAATAATAATAATAACAATAATAATAAGAGGAAGAAGGAGAAGAAGAAGAAGAAGTAGAAGAATTAGAAGAAGAAAAAGGAGACGAAGAAGAAGAAGACATTGATGATGATAAAGAGGAATAAGAAGACTTTGATGATGATGATGAAGGAAAAGATAATAAGGAAGAGGAAGAAGATGAAGAGGAAATAGAAGAAGAAGAAGAAGAAGAAGAAGAAGATGCAGAGGAAGAAGTTGAAGAAGAGGAAAAGTTGAAGTTGAAGAAGAAGAAGAAGGAAGAGGAGGAGGAGGAGGTAAAGAAAGAGAAGTAGAAGAAGGAGAACAAGTAGAAGAAGAAGAATAATAATAAGATAAAGAAGGGGAACAAGATTAAGTACATGAAGAAGAAGAAGAAGAAAAAGAAGAAGAGGAAGAGGAAGAAGGAGAAGAAGAAAAAGAGGAAGAGGAAGGAGAGGAATAAGGCAAAGTCGAAGAAGTTGAAGAAGATGAAGAAGAAGAAGCAGAAAAAGAAGAAGAAGAAGAAGAATAATAGTAATAATATTAATAATAAGAAGAATAACAAGAAGAAGAACAAGTTGAAGAAGAAGAAGAAGACAGAGAAGAAGAAAAAGAAGAAGAAGAAGAAGAAGAAGAAGAGGAAGAAGAAGATGATCAAGATTAAATAGAAGAAGAAGAAGAAAAGGTAGTAGTAGTAATAGCAGAAGAAAAAGAAGAAGAAGAAGAAGTAGAAGAAGAAGATAAAGAGGAAGAAGTACAAGAAGAAGAAGAAGAAGAAGAGGAAGAAGAAGGAGAATAAGAAGAAGAAGAAGAAGAAGAAGAAGACGAAGAAAAAGAAGAAAGAGAAGAAGAAGTTAGAGAAGAAGAAGAAGACAAAGAAGAAGAAGGAGAAGAAGAAGACAAAGAAGAAGAAGGAGAAGAAGAAGAAGAGAAAGAAGATGAAGAAGATGAAGAACAAGAAGAGAATGAAGAAGGGGAAGTCGAAGAAAATGTAGAAGAAGAAGAAGAAGAAGAACGAGAAGAAGTAAACGAAGAATAAGAATAAGAATAAGAATAAGCGGAAGAAGAAAAAGAAGAAGAAGAAGAAGAAAAAGAAGAAGAAGAAGAAGAAAAAGAAGAAGAAGAAGAAGACAAAGACGAAGATGAAGTAGTAAAAGAAGAAGAAGAAGAAGAAAAAGAAGAAAAAGAAGAAGTAGAAGAAGAAGTTGAAGAGCAAGAAGGAAGAAAAGAAGAAGAAGAAGAAGAATAAGTAGATGAAGAAGATGATGAAGAGCAGGAAAAAGAAGAACAAAATGAAGAAGAAGAAGAAGAAGAAGGAGAAAAAGAGAAAGAAAAAGAAAAAGAAGAAGAAGAAGAAGAAAAAGAAGAAGAAGAAGAAGAAGAAGAAGACACGAAGAAGAAGAAGAAGAAGAAGAAGAAGATGATGATAAAGAAGAAGAAGAAGAAATAAACACAGAAGAAGAAGAAACAGATGAAAAAGAAGTAGAAGAAAAATAAAAAAAATAGAAGAAGATTAGGTAGAAGAAGAAGAAGAAGAAGAAGAAGGACAAGGAGAAGATGAAGAAGTAGAAGAAGAAGAAGATGAAGAAAAGAAGAAGAAGAAGAAGAAGAAGTAGAATTTGAAGAAGAAGACAAAGGAGTGGAATAAGAAGAAGAAGAACATGAAGATGATGATGAAGAAGAAGAAGAAGAAGTAGAATTTGAAGAAGAAGACAAAGGAGTGGAATAAGAAGAAGAAGAACATGAAGATGAAGAAGAAGAAGAAGAAAAAGAAGAAGATGATGAAGAGGAAGAAGAAGATGAAGAAGAAGAAGAAGAAGAAAAAGAAGAAGGATAAGAAGAAGAAGAAGAAGAAGAAGAAGAAAAGAAGAAGAAGACGAGGAAGAGCAAGAAGAAAAAGAAGAAGAAAAAGAAAAGTAGAAGATTGAGAAGAAGAAGGAGAAGAAAAAGAAGAACGAGAAGAAAAATAAGATGATTAAGAATAAGAAGAAATAAATGGGAAAGAAGAAGAAGAAAATGTAGAAGAAAAAAAAGAAAAAGAAGAAGCCAAAGAGGAGGAGGAAGAAGAAGAAGAAGAATAAGAAGAAGAAGAAGAAGAAGAATAAGAACAAGAAGAAGAGGATAAGGAAGAAGAAGGAGAAAGAGAAGAAGAACAGGAGGAAGAAGAAGAACAACAACAAGAAGAGGAAGAAGGAGTAGAAGAAGAAAATGAGGAAGAATAAGTAGATGAAGAAGAAGAAGAAAAGGTAGTTGTAATAGTAACAGTAGAAGAAGAAGAAGAAAATGAAGAAAAAAAGAAGGCAAGGAAGAAGAAGAAGAAAAAGAAAATGAAGAAGAAGAAGAAGAAGAAGAACAAAAAGAAGAATAAGAATAATAATAATAAGATGAAGAAGAAGGAGAATGAGAAGATGAACAAGGAGAAGATGATGAAGAAGGAGAAGCTAAAGAAGAACATGATGAAGATGAAGAAGGAGTGGAAGAAGAGGAAGAGGATGAAGATGAAGAAGAAGAAGGAAAAAAAGAAGGAGGAGGAGAATAAGAAGAAGAAGAAGAAGAAGAAGAGCAAAAGGAAGAAGAAGAAGAGCAAAAGGAAGAAGTAGAAGAAGGAGAAGAAGGAAAAGAAGAGGAAGAGGAGGAAGTAGAAGAAGAAGAAGAAGAAGAAGAATAAGAACAAGAAGAAGACTATGACAATGAATAAGAAGAAGGAAGAAGAAGAAGAAGAAGATGGGGAAGGAGAAGTAGAAGAAGGAGAACAAGTAAAAGGATAAGAAGAGAAAGAAGAAGAAGAAGAAGAATACTAAGAAGAAGTAGAAGAAGAACAAGAAAAAGATGAAAAAGAAGCTGAAGAAGAAGAAGATGAAGAAGAAGAAGAAGAAGACGAAGAAGAAGAGGAAGTAAAAGAATAAGATGAAGATGAAGGAGAATAGGAAGAAGAAGGAGGAGAAGAAGAATAAACACTAGCAAAAAAGATTATGATGAAGAAGAAGAAGAAGTAGAAGAAGAAGGAGAAGAAGCGCAATGAGAAAAAGTCAAAGAAGATAGAGAAAGACAAGAAAAAGATGGAGAAGAAGAAGAAGGCAATGATGATGATGAAGAAGAAGAAGATAAAGTAGAAGAAGAAGTAGATGACGAAGAAGAAGAAGAAGAAGAAGACTTTGACGAAGAAGAAGAAGGAAGATGAAAAAGAAGAAGGAGAAGAAGAAGAACAAGAACTAGAAGAAGAAGAAAAAGAAGAGGAGAAGAAAACATGAACATCAAGAAGAGGTAGACGAAGAAGAGGAAGAAGAAGAAGAAAGAGAAGAAGAAGAAGAAGAAGAAAATGATGATGATGACGATGATGAAGAAGAAAACAAAAAAGATGGTCAAGAAGAAGGAGTAGACTAAAATGAAGAAGAAGAAGAAAAAGAAGTAGAAGAAGAAAAAGAAGAAGATGAAGAAAAAGATGACAGAAAGGAAGAAAAAGAAGAGAACAAGAAGAAAAAGAAAATGAGGAAGAGTAAGAAGAAAAAGAGGAAGAAGAAGATGAAGAAGACATAGACAAGGACAAAGAAGTAGGAGACGAAGAAGAGGAAGAAGCAGAGGTCGAAAAAGAAGAACAAAAAAGAATAAGATGATGAAGAAGAAGAGGAAGAAGAAGGCAAAGTAGAAGAAGGAGAACATGTTGTAAGAGAAGAACAAGAAGAAAAAGATGAAGAAGAAGAAAAAGAAGAAGATGACAAAGAAGAAGAAGATTAAGTTGAAGAAGAAGAAGAAGAAGAAAAAGAAGTAGAAGAGGAAGAAGATGAAGAAGAAGTTGAAGAAGAAGAAAAAGAAGCAGAAGAAGAAGACAAAAAAGAAGAAGAAGTAGAAGAATAAGATGAAGAGAAGGAGAATAGGAAGAAGAAGGAGAAGAAGGATATGAAGAAGAAGAAAAGAAGGAGAAGAAGAAGAAGAAGAAGAAAAAGAAGAAGTAGAAGAAGTAGAATATGAAAAAGTTAAAGAAGCTTAAGAAATAGAAGAAGAAGATGGAGAGGAAGATGGAGAAGAAGAAGAAGATGATGATGAAGAAAAAATAGAAGAAGAAGATGAAAAAGAAGAAGAAAAAGTAAAATAAGAGAATGAATGAGAAGAAGAAGAAGGAGAAGAAGAAGAAGGAAGAGAAGAAGATGAAGAAGAGGAAGAGGAAGAGGAAGATGAAGAAGAGGAAGAAGTAGAAGAAGAAGAAGAAGAGGGAGAAGAAGTATTAAAAGAAAAAGAATAAGAAGAAGAAAAAGATGATAAAGAAGTATCAAAAGAAGAAGAAGAAGAAGAAGAGTAAGAAGTAGTAGAAGAAGAAGAAGACGAAGACGAAGAAGAAAAAGAGGAAGGAGAAGAAGTAGAAGGAGAAGAAAAAGAAGTGGAAGAAGGTCAAAGGGAAGAAGAAGAAGAGAAAGAAGAAGAAGAAGAAGAAGAGGAAGAAAAAGATGAAGAAGGCGTAGAAGTAGAAGAAGTAGACGAAGAACAAGAAAAAAAAAGAAGAAGAGGAAGAAGACAAAGAAGAAGAAGAAGAAGGTCAAGAAAAATAAGAATAAGAAGACGGCAAAGAAGAAGAAGAAAAAGAAGAATAATTGGAAAAAGAAGAAGAAGAAGAGGAGGAAGAAGAAGACGAAGAAGAAAAAGAAGAAAAAAATGAAGAAGAAGAAGATGAAGAAGAAGGAAGAAGAAGAAGAAGACGAAGTATAGGAAGAAGATGAAGAAGATTAAAAAGAAGGAGAAGAAGAAGAAGAATTTGAATTCCATATTCAAAGTTGCGATCAGATCTATTCATTAAAAAGAAGAAGAAGAAGAAGAAGAAGAAGGAGAAGATTTTGAAGAAGAAGAACAAGAAGAAGACGATAGAGAATAATAATAATAATTATAATATTAATAATAATAATAATAACAATAATAATAAGAGGAAGAAGGAGAAGAAGAAGAAGAAGAAGAAGTAGAAGAATTAGAAGAAGAAAAGGAAGGAGACGAAGAAGAAGAAGACATTGATGATGATAAGAAGAATAAGAAGAGGACTTTGATGATGATGAAGAAGAAAAAGATAATAAGGAAGAGGAAGAAGATGAAGAGGAAATAGAAGAAGTAGAAGAAGAAGAAGAAGATGCAGAGGAAGAAGATGAAGAAGAGGAAAAGTAGAAGTTGAAGAAGAAGAAGAATAAAAAGGAGGAGGAGGAGGAGGAAAAGAAAGAGAAGTAGAAGAAGGAGAACAAGTAGTAGAAGAAGAAGAAGAATAAGATGAAGAAGGGGAACAAGATTTCGATTAATCTTATAAATTTTCCAATTAAAAAATTCAAAGAATTCGAAAAAAGAAAAGAAGAAAAGAAAGTAAATAGATATTTCTATAAGCTAAATCATTTTTTCGTCATCTCTGGAAAAGGTTTTTGCTATAGAATAGCAAGGTCCCTTGGGCACCCATTCTTTATGTCATAATAGATCCGAAAACTTGCGTACAAGAAGAAGAAGAAGAAGAAGAAGAAAAAGAAGAAGAGGAAGAGGAAGAAGGAGAAGAAGAAAAAGAAGAGAAGAAGAAAAAGAGGAAGAGGAAGGAGAAGAATAAGATGAAGTAGAAGAAGTTGAAGAAGATGAAGAAGAAGAAGTAGAAAAAGAATAATAATAATAATAATAATAGTAATAATATTAATAATAAGAAGAACAAGAAGAGGAGGAGGAAGAAGAAGAAGAAGAAGAAGAACAAGTTGAAGAAGAAGAAGAAGACAGAGAAGAAGAAAAAGAAGAAGAAGAAGAAGAAGAGGAAGAAGAAGATGATGAAGATTAAAAAGAAGAAGAAGAAAAGTAGTAGTAGTAATAACAGAAGAAAAAGAAGAAGAAGTAGAAGAAGAAGATAAAGAGGAAGAAGTACAAGTAGAAGAAGAAGAAGAGGAAGAAGAAGGAGAATAAGAAGAAGAAGAAGAAGAAGAAGAAGAAGAGGATGAAGAAGAAGAAGAAAGAGAAGAAGAAGTTAGAGAAGAAGAAGAAGACGAAGAAGAAGAAGGAGAAGAAGAAGAAGAGAAAGAAGATGAAGAAGATGAAGAACAAGAAGAGAATGAAGAAGGGGAAGTCAAAGAAAATGTAGAAGAAGAAGAAGAAGAAGAACGAGAAGAAGTAAACGAAGAATAAGAATAAGAATAAGAAGAAGCGGAAGAAGACAAAGAAGAAGAAGAAGAAGAAGACAAAGGCGAAGAAGAAGAAGAAGTAGTAAAAGAAGAAGAAGAAGAAGAAGAAAAAGAAGAAAAAGAAGTAGAAGAAATTGAAGAACAAGAATGAAGAAATAGAAGAAGAAGAAGAATAAGTAGATGAAGAAGATGATGAAGAGTAGGAAAAAGAAGAACAAAATCAAGAAGAAGAAGAAGAAGAAGAAGAAGAAGAAAAAGAAGATGATAAAGTAGAAGAAGAAGAAGAAGAGAAGAAGAAGAAGAAGAAGAAATAAACACAGAAGAAGAAGAAACAGATGAAAAAGAAGTAGAAGAAAAATAAAAAAACAAAAGAAGAAGAAGAAGGACAAGGAGAAAAAGAAGAAGTAGTAGAAGAAGAAGAAGAAAAAGAAAAGAAGAAGAAGAAGAAGTAGAATTTGAAGAAGAAGACAAAGAAGTGGAATAAGAAGAAGAAGAACATGAAGAAGAGGAAGAAGAAGAAGAAGATGGCGAAGAGGAAGAAGAAGACGAAGAAGAAGAAGAAGAAGAAGACTAAGAAGGAGAAGAAGAAGAGGAAGAAGAAGAAAATAATGACGAAGAAGAAGGAGGAGGAGGAGGAGAAGTAGATGCAGAAGAAGACAAAGAAGTAAATGAAGAATAAGAAGAAGAAGAAGTTCAAGATGGAGAATAAAAACAATAATAAAAATAAGAATAAGAATAAGAATAAGAAAAAGTAGGAGAAGAAGAAGAAGAGGAAGAAGTTGAAGGAGGTGAAGATGAGAAAAAGATGTAAAAGAAGTAGAAGAAGAAGAGAAAGAAGATGAAGAAGAAAAAGATAAGGAAAAAGAAGAAAATGAAG
The DNA here is from genome assembly GCA_023846275.1 of Vanilla planifolia. Taxonomy (NCBI): domain Eukaryota; kingdom Viridiplantae; phylum Streptophyta; class Magnoliopsida; order Asparagales; family Orchidaceae; genus Vanilla; species Vanilla planifolia. The sequence continues at coordinate 87,372 of JAIUJO010002654.1, forward strand.
AGAGGATGACAGGGAAGAAGGTGAAGAAGAAGAAGTAGAAGAAGAAGAACAAGAACAAGAAGGAGAAGAAGAAGAAGAAGAAGAAGAAGAAGAAGAGGGAAAAGAAGGAGGAGAAGAAGACGAAGATGAACAACAAGAAGATGAAAAGGAAGAAGACAAAGAAGAAGAAGAAGAAGCAGAAGAAGAAGATGAAGAAGAAGACAAAGAAGTAGTAGAAGAAGAAGAGAGGAAGAAGAAGAAGAAGATGAAGAAGAAGAAGAACGTGACAAAGAAGAGGAAGAAGAAGAAGATGATGATATAAAAGAAGAAGATGATGAAGAAGAAATAGAAGAAAAAGAAGAAGAAGAAAACGATCAAGAAGAAGAAGAAGAAGGAGAAGAAGTATAAGAAGAAGAATAAGAATAATAATAAGAAGAAGAAGCAAAATGAAGGAGAAAAATAAGAAGAAGAAGAAGAACAAGAACAAGAGCAAGAACAAGAAACGAAGAAGAACAAGAAGAAGAAGAGGGAAAACGAGAAGATGCTGAAAAAGAAGATGACAAGGAAAAACAAGAAGATGAAGACGAAGAGGAACAAGAAGTAGAAGAAGAACAAGAACAAGAAAAACACGAAGAAGAAGAAGAAGAAGAATAAGAAGAAGAAGTCGAAGAAGTAGAAGAAGAGGAAGAAGAAGTAGAAGAAGAAGAAGATGGAGTAGGCAATGAACAAGAGGAAGAAGATGAATTAGAAGAAGAAAATGAAGAAGAAGAAGAAGAAGAAGGAAAAGGAGGAGGAGGAGGAGAAGAAGAAGAAGAAGAAGAAGATGAAGAAGAAAAAGAAGAAGATGAAGGAGAAGAAGAAGAAGAAGAAGAAGGAAAAGGAGGAGGAGGAGGAGGAGAAGAAGAAGAAGAAGAAGATGAAGAAGAAAAAGAAGAAGATGAAGGAGAAGAAGAAGAAGAAGAAGAAGAAGAAGTAGTAGAAGAAGAAGAAGAAGAAGAAGAAGAAGAAAAGGAAGAAGAAGAACAAGAAGATGATGGCGAAGAAGAAGAAGAAGAAGAAGAAGAAGAAGAAGAAGAAGAAGAAGAAGATGACGAAGAGGAGGAAGAAGAACAAGAAGAAGAACAAGAAAAGAAAGAAGAAGAAGAAGAAGAAGAAAAGAAAGAAGAAGAAGAAGAAGAAGAAGAAGAAGAAGGCAAAGAAGAAAAAGAAGTAGTTGAAGAAGGAGAATAAGAATAATAATAAGAATAAGAATAAGAAGAAGAAGAAGAAGTATGAGAAGAAGAAGAAGGAGGGGGAGGGGAAGAAGAAGAAAAAAAAGGTGAAGATGAAGAAGAAGAGGAAGAAGGAAAACATGAAGATAAAGAAGGAGAAGAAGAAGCAAATGAAAAAGAAAAAGAAGATGAAAAAGAAAAAGAAGAAGACGAAGAAAAAAAGATGGAGGAAATGAAGAAGAAGAAGAAGAGTAAGAAGGCGAAGAAGAAGAAGAAGAAAAAGAAGAAGAAGAAGAAGAGGTAGGAGAAGAAGAAGAAGAAGAAGAAGAAGAAGAAGAGGTAGGAGAAGAAGAAGAAGAGGAAGAAGAATAAAAAGAGGAAGACGAAGAGGAAGAAGAAGAGGAAGAAGAAGTAGTAGTAGTAGTAGAAGAAGATTTTTAAGGAGAAGAAAAAGAAGAAGACTTCGATGAGGATGAATAAAGAAAGAAGGCAAAGGAGAAGAGGAAGATGACGAATTGAAGAATAAGAAGAAGGAGAAGAAGAAGTAAAGGAAGAGGAAAAGAAGCAGAAAAAGATGTAGAAGAAGAAGAAGAAGAAGAAGATGATGATAAAGAAAGAGCCGACGAAGAAGAAGAAGAAAAAGAATACAAAGAAGAAGAAGAAGATGATGGTGATGATGAAAAAAAAGAATAAGAAAAACAAGGAGGATAAGGAGAAGTAGAAGAAGAAGAAGAAGGAGAAAAAGAAGAAAGATGAAGAAGTAGAAGACAAAGAAGAAGAAGAAGAAGAAGAAGAAGAAGAAAAAGAAAAGAAGATAAAGAAGAGGAAGTAGAAGAAGAAGACAGAAAAAGAAGAAGAATAATAATAATACAAAGAAGTAGTAGAAGAAGAAGTAGTAGAAGAAGAAGAAATAGAAGAGGAAGAAGAGAAAGAAGAAGAAGAAGAAGAAGAAGAAGTTGAAAAAGTAGAAGAAGAGGAATAAAAAAATTCGAAGTAGAAAAAGAAGAAGAAGATGATGAAGTACAAAAAGAAGAAGAAAAGGAAGAAGAAGAAGAAGTTCTTTATGTAGAAGAAGGAGGAGTAGACGAAGTAGAAGAAGAATAATAATAAAAAGAAGAGGGAGAAGAAGAAGAAGAAGAAGAAGGAGAAGAAGAAGTCAAAGAAGAAGAAGAAGAAGAAGAAGATGAAGAAGAAGAAGAAGAAGTCGAAAAGGAAGAATAAGAAGGAGAAGAAGAAGAAGAAGATGACGATGATTAAGAAGAAGAAGAAGAAGAAGAAAAAGATGATGATGAAGAAGAAGGAGAAGAAGAAGAATATGAAGAAGAACAAGAAAAAGAAGGAGAAGGACGAGGAGGAGGAACAGAAGAAGAAGAAGAAGACGATGATGATGATGAAAAAGAAGGAGAAAAAAGATGAAGAAAGTGGCGAAGAAGAAGAAG
>JAIUJO010002654.1:95000-98788 GCA_023846275.1 Vanilla planifolia
AGAAGAAGAAGAAGAAGAAGATGACGAAGAAGGAGAAGAAGAAGAAGAACGAGAAGAAGAACAAGAAGAAGAAGAAGAAGAAGAAGGTGACAATGAAGAAGAAGAGGAAGAAGAAGAAGAAGAAGAAGAAGATAAAGAAGAAGAAGAAGAAGAAAAAGGCAAAGAACAACAGGAAAAGAAGAAAACGATGAATAAAAGTAAGAAGAAGATGAAGATGATGATGAAGAAGAAGATTATAATGAAGAAAAAGAAATGGAGGAGGAGAAGATGATGAAGAAGAAGAAGAAAAATAAAGAAAAGATGATGATGAAGAAGAAGTAGAAGAAGAAGAAGATGAAGTAATGGAAGAAGAAGACGAGGAAGAAGAATTAGAAGATGGAGAAGTAGAAGAAGAAGATGATGATGATGAAGAAGATAAAGAAGATGAAGAAGTAGATGAAGATGATTATGAGGAAGTGGAACATGAAGAAGATGATGAAGAAGAAGAAGAAGAAAAAGAGGAACAAGAAGAACAAGAAGAAAATGAACAAGAAGAAGAAGATAAAATAGAAGAAAAGAACAAGAAGAAGATGAAGTCAAAGTAGAAGAAGAAGAAGAGGAAGAGGAAGAAGAAGAAGAAGAAGATGAAGAAAAGAAGAAGAAGAAGAAGAAGAAGAAGAAGAAGTAGAAGAAGAAGAACAACAATAATAAGCAGAAGAAAAAGAAGAAAAAAACGAAGAAAAAAGGAAAGAAGAAGAGAAGAAGGTGAAGAAGAAGAGGAGGAAGAAGAAGTAGGAGAAGTAGTGTAAGTCGAAGAAAATGAAGAAGAATAAAAAGACGAAGAAGAAGTTGTGGAAGATGAAGAAGAAGAAGATGAAAAAGTTAAAAAAAAAAGAAGACAAAGAAGAAGAAGAAGAAGAAGAAGAAGAAGATGAAGAAGGCAAAGAAGAAGAAGTAAAAGATGAAGAAGAAGAAGAAGAAGAAGAATTAAAAGAAGAAGAAGAAGAAGAAGAAGAAGAATATTATTAATAATAATAAGAAGAAGAGAAAGAAGAAGAAAATAAAGAAGAAGAAGTTGATGAAAAAGTTGTAGTAGAAGAAGTAGAATAAGAAGAACAAGAAGTGGAAGAATAGGAAGAAGAAGAACAAGAAGAAGAAGAAGAGGAATAAGAAGCCAAAGAAGAAGAAGAAGAAGAAGAAGACAAAGAAGAAGAAGAAGAAGAAGAAGAAGAAATCAAAGAAGAAGAAAGAGAAGAAGAAGAAAAACTAGAAGGCAATCATGAAGAAGAAGTAGAAGACGATGATGATGAAGGAGAAAAAAAAGAAAAAGAAGAATAAGAAGAATGAGAAGAAGAAGAAGAAGAAGAAGAAACAGAAGAAAAGAAGAAGAAAAAGAACAACAACAACAAGAAGATGAAGTAGAAGAAGAACATGAAGTAGAAGAAGAAGAAGAAGAAGAAGAAGAAGATGATGATAAAGAAGAAGAAGAAGAAGTGGATGAAGAAGATGAAGAAGAAGAAGAAAATGATGATGAAGAAGAAGAAAGTGATGATGTAGAAGAAGAAGAAGAAGTAGAAGAAGAAGAAGAAGAGGAAGAAAAGAAGAAGAAGAAGAAGAAGAAGAAGAAGAATAGGAAGTAGAAGAGGAAGAAGAAGAAAAAGAAGAAGAAGAAGAAGAAGAGGAAGAAGAAGAAGAAGATGAAGAAGCGGAAGAAGAAGAAGAAGAAGAAAAAGAAGGAGAAGAAGAAGAAGAAGAAGAACGAGGAGAAGAACAAGATGGAGGAGAAGAAGAAGAAGAAGGAGAAGAAGAGGAAAAAGAAGAAGAAGAAGAAGAAGGAGAACCAGAAGAAAAAGAAGTAAGAGAAGAAGAAGAAAAGAAGGAGAAGAAGAAGAAGGAGGAGAAGAAGAAGAGGCAAAAGAAGAGGAAGGAGAAGAAGAAGAAGAAGAAGATGAAGATGAACATGAGGAAGAAGATGAGGAAGAAGAAGAAGAAGACGAAGAGGAAGACGTAGAGCAAGAAGAAGATCAAGAAGAAGAAGAAGATCAAGAAGAAGAAGAAGACGAAGAAGAGGAAGAAGATGAATAAGAAGAAGAATAAAAAGAAAAAAAAGAAGAAGAAGACGAAGTAGAAGAAGACGAAGGAGAAGAAGAAGACAAAGTAGAAGAAGAGAAGAAGAAAGAGAAGAAGAAGAAGAAGATGAAAAATAAGAAGAAGAAAAAGAAGAAGAAAGAGAAGAAGAAGAAGATGAAGAAGAGCAAGAGGACGAAGAAGAGGAATAAGACGAAGAAGAGGAAGACGAAGAAATAGAAAAGGAAGAAGAAGAAGAAGAAGAGGACGAAGAAGAAGAAGAAGAAGAAGAATAAGAAAAAGAAGTAGTAGAAGAAGAAGAAGAAGAAAGAGAAGAAGGAGAAGAAGGAGAAGTAGAAGAAAAAGAAAAAAAGAGAGGAAGAATAAGTGGACGAAGAAGAGGAAGACAAAGAAAAAGAGTAAGAAGACTATGACGAAGAAGAAGAAGAAAAAAATGATGAAGAAGAAGACAAAAAGGAAGAAGAAGAAGATGAAGATGAAGAAAAAGAAGAAGAAAAAAAGAAAATGAGGAAGAAGAAGAAGAAGAAGAAGAAGAGACGAAGAAGAAGAAAAAGAAGAAGACAAAAAGGATGAAGATAAAGAAAAAGAATAAGAAAAAGAAAAAGAGGACAAAGAAGAAGAGGAAGAAGAAGAAATAGAAGAAGAAGGATAAATTAAGAAGAAGAAGAAGAAGAAGAAGAAGAAGAAGACAGAGAGGAAGAAGAAGAAGAAGAAGAACAACAATAACAAGAGGTACAACAAGAAGAAAAAGTAGAAGAAAAAGAAGAGGAAGATGAAGAAAAAGTAGAAGAGAAAGAAGAATAAAAAGAAGAAGAACAAGAAAAAGAAGAGGAAGAAGAACACGAAGAAGAAGAAGAAGAAGAAGTAGAAAAAGAAGAAGAAGAAGAAGAAGTAATAGAAGAAGAAGAAGAAGACAAAGACAAAGAAGAAGAAGAAGAAGAAGAAGAAATCAAAGAAGAAGAAAAAGAAGAAGAAGAAGAAAGTAGAAAACGATCGTGAAGAATAAGTAGAAGATGATCATGAAGAAGAAGTAGAAGATGATGATGATGAAGGAGAAGACAAAGAACAAGAAGAAGAAGAACAAGAAGAAGAAGAAGAAGACGAAGAAGAAGAAAAGAACAACATAACAAGAAAAGGAAGAAGAAGATGAAGGAGAAGACGAAGAACAAGAAGATTAAGAATGAGAAGACGAAGAACAAGAAGAAGAAGAAGATGAAGGGGAAGAAGAAGTAGAAGAAGAAGATTATAATGATGAAGATGAAGATGTAGAATAAATGTAAGATAAAGAACAAAAAGAAGAAGTAGAAGAAGAAAAAGAAGAGAAGAAGGCTAAGAAGAAGAAGATGAAGGTGAGGAAGAAGAAGTAGAAGAAGAACTAGAAGAAAAAGAAGTAAAAGAAGTAAAAGAAGACAAAGGATATCAAGGAGGAGAAGAAGAGGAAGAAGAAGAAGAATAGGAAGAAGAAGAAGAAGGGGAAAACAAAAAGAAAAAGAAAAAGAAGAAGGAGATGAAGAAGAAAAAGAAGAAGAGGGAGATAAAGACAAAAAGAAAAAAAGAAGAAGAAGAAGATGATGAAGAAAAGAAGATGAAGAAGAAGAAGATGAAGACGAACAAGAAAAAGAAGATGATGAAGAAGAGGAAAAAGAAAACAAACTTGACAAAGGAGGAGTAGGAGGAGTAAAAAGAGGAGAGAAGAAGAAGATAAGAAACAAAAGAAGAAA
>JAIUJO010003015.1:5000-7500 GCA_023846275.1 Vanilla planifolia
GAAAAACAGGAGGAAGAAAAAGAAGAATAATAGGTAGAAGTATAAGAAGAAAGGAAGGAAGAAGAATAAGAAGAAGAGGAAGAAGAGAAAGAAGAAGAACAAGAACAAGAACAAGGAGAAGAAGTGGAAGAAGAAGAAGAAGAAGAAGAAGAAGAATAAGACGAAAAAGAAGAACAAGATGTAGAAGAAGAAGATGACGAAAAAGCTAAAGTAGAACAAGAAGAAGTACAAAGTAGTAGATGAAGAAGGAGAAGGAGAAGGAGAAGAAGAAGAAGAAGGAGAAGAATATGAGTAAAAAGAAGAAGAAGTAGAAGAATAAGAAGATGTAGAAGAAGAAGAAAAAGAAGAATAAGAATAAGAAGAAGAAGAAGGATAAGAAGAAGAAGAAGAAGAAGAAGAAGAAGAAGAAGAAGAAGTTGAAGTAGAAGAAGAAGAAGGCGAAGAACTAGAATAATAATAATAATAATAATAATAAAAATAATAATAGTACGAAGAAGAAGAAGAAAAAGAGGAACAAGATGATGAAAGTGAAGAAGAAGATGGGGAAGGAGGAGAACAAGTAGAGGAAGAACAAGAAGAACAGGTAGAAGTAGAAGAAGAAGTAGTACTAGTAGAAGAAGAAGAAGAAGGATAAGAAGAAAATTAAGGAGAAGAAGAACAAGAAGTTTGAGAAGAGGGAGAAGAAGAAGAAGAAGAAGAAGAGTGAGGAGAAGAAGAAGAAAAAGAAGAAGATTAAGAAGAAGAAGAAGAAGTTGAAGAAGAAGAAAGAGAAGAAGATGGAGAAGAAGAAGGAGAAGAAGGATAAGAAGTGGGAGTAGAAGAAGAAGAAGAAGAAGAAGAAGAAGAAGAAGAAGAAGAAGAAGAAAAAGAAGTGGAAGAAGAAGAAGAAGAAGAATAAAAACAAGAAGAGGAAGATCAAGAAGAAGAAGAAGATGATGATGATGATGAGAAGGAGAACAAGGAGAAGAAGAAGAAGAAGAAGAAAAGAAGAAGTTGAATAAGTAGAAGAAAAAGAAGAAGATAAAGAAGAAGATTTAGTAGAAACAATAGTAGTAGTAGTAATAGTATTAGTAGTAGTAGTAGTAGAAGAAGAAGAAGGATAAGGAGAAAATGAAGAAGTAGAAGAAGTAGGAGTAGAAGAAGGAGAAGTAGAAGAAGAAGAAGAAGAAGAATGAAAACAAGAAGGAAAACAAGAAGATGAAGAAGAAGATGAAGAACTAGTGGGAGAAGAAGAAATCATTGAAGAAGAAGAAGAAGAATAAGTAAAAGAAGAAAAAGAAGAAGAGGAAGATATTGAAGAAGAAGAAGAAGAAGAAGCAGGAGAACAAGAAGAGAAAGAAAAAGAAGACGAAGTAGAAGAAGAAGAAGAAGAAGAAGAAGAAGAAGAAGAAGAAGGGAAAGAAGGAGAAGAAGAAGAACAAGAAGATAGAGAAGAAGGAAAAGAAGAAGAAGAAGAAGAAGAGGAATACAAAGAAGAAGAAGTATAAGAAGTCAAATAAGAAGAAGAAGAAGAAGAACATGTAAAAGAAGAAGAAGGAGAAGAAGAAGAAGAAGAAAAAGAAGAAGTAGTAGTAGATTAAGAAGTAGTCGAAGAAGAAGAAGAAGACGAAGAAGAAAGAAGAAGAAGAAGAAGAAGAGGAAGAATCAAAAGAAGAGGAAGAAGAAGAAGAAGAAGGATAACAAGAAGAGGGAAGAGAAGAAGAAGAAGAATAGGAGGAAGGAAAAGAAGGAGAAAAAGAACAAGAAGAACGAGATGAACAAGAGTAAGAAGAAGAAGAAGAAGAATGAGAACAAGAATAAGAATAAGAGAAAGAAGATAGAGAAGAAGAAGAATATGAGAAAGAAGATGAAAGAGAAGAAGAACAAGAAGATGAAGAATAAGAAGAAGAAGAAGAAGATGTGAAGGAAGAACATTAAAAGAAGAAGAAGAAGAAGAAGCACAAGAAGAAGAAGTAGAAGAAGAAGAAGATAAACAAGAAGAAGAAGAAGAGGAAGAAGGAGAAGCATGAGAAAAAGAAGAAGAAGAAGAAGATGAAGGAGAAGGAGATGGAGGAGGAGGAGAAGATTAAGATAATGATGAAGAAGAAGAAGAAGAAGAAGAAGAAGTAGTAGTAATAGTTGAAGAAGAAGAAGAAGAAGAAAAAGAAGAAGAAGAAGAGGAAGAATAAGATGAAGAAGAAGAAGAAGAAGAAGAAGAAGAAAAAGAACAAGAAGAAGAGGAAGAAGAAGAAGAGGATGTAGTAGTAATAGTAGTAGAAGATGAAGAAGAAGAAGAAGAAGAAAAAGAAGAAGAAGAAGAAGAAAAAGAATATGGAGAAGAAGAAGAAAGAGAAGAAGAATAATAGGAAGATGGTGAAGAAGAAGAAGAAGAAGAATTGGAAAAAGAGGAAGAAAAAAAGGAAGAATAAGAAGAAGAAGAAGAAGAAGAAGAAGAAGGTGGAGAAGAAAAAGGAGAAGAAGGATAAGAAATGGGAGAAAAAGAAGAAGAAGAAGAAAAATA
>JAIUJO010003015.1:15000-17500 GCA_023846275.1 Vanilla planifolia
AAGAGGAAGAAGAAAAAGAAGAAAAGTAGAGGAAGAAGAAGAGGAAGTGGAAGAAGAGGAAAGAGAAAGGAAGTAAAAGAAGAAGATGAAGGAGAAGAAGAAGAATAAGAAGAAGAAGGAGAAGGAGAAGAAGAAGAAGAAGCAAAATAAGAAAAAAAAGAACGAGTAGAAGAAGAAGAATTAGAAGAAGAAGACGGCGAAGAAGTAGAAGTACTAGAAGAAGAAGAAAAAAGGAGAAGAAAAAGAAGAAGAAAAAAAGAAGGATAAGAAGAAGAAGGAGAAGTAGAAGAAGAGGAAAAAGAAGAAGATAAAGAAGAAGAATAAGAGGGGGAAGAAGAAGAAGAAGCAGAAGTAGAAGATAATGATGCTGATGAAGTGGAAGAAGAAGAAGAAGAAAAAGAAGAAAAAAAAGAAGATGACGAAGAAGAAAAAGAAGAAGAAGAAGAGGAAGAAGAAGAAGATGATGATGATGATGATGATGATGACGAAGAGAAAGAAGAAAGGAAAGAAGAAGAAGAAGAAGAAGAGGAAGAAAAAGAAGGAGAAGGAGAAGAAGAAGAAGGAGAAGGAGAAGAAGATGAAGAAGACGAAGAAGAAGAAGAAGGAGAAGAAGAAGTAGAAGGAGAAGAAGAAGAAGAAGAACAAGAAGAAGAACAAGAAGAAAAAGATGAAGAAGAAGAAGAAGTAGAACTTAATAAGGAAGAAGAAGAAGAAGAAGAAGAAGAAGGAGAAGGAGATGGAGAAGGAGAAGTAGATGAAGAAGAAGAAGGAGAAGAAGAAGAAGAACAATGACAAGAAGAAGAAGAAGAATAAGAAGAAAGAGTAGAAGAATAAGAAGAAGTAGTAGTAAATGAAGAAGAAGAAGAGGAACAAGGAGAAGAAGGAATAGAAGAAGCGAAAGATGGAGAAGGAGGAGAAGAACAAAGAAGAAGAAAAAGAAGAAGATGAAGAAGAAGAGGATGAAGAAGATGATGAAGAAGAAGATGAAGTAGAAGTCGAAGAGAAACTAGAAAAGATGAAGAAGTAAAAGAAGAAGAAAAAAAACTTAAGAAGAAGAGGAAGTGGAAGAAGAAGAAGAAGAAGAAGAAGAAGAGAAGAAGATGAAGAAGTTGAAGAAGAGGAAGAAGAAGAGAAAGTAGAGGAAGAAGATGATGATGAAGAAGAAGTAGTTGAAGAAGAAGAAGAAGGAGAAGGAGAAGAAGAAGATGCAACAGAAGTAGATGAAGAAGAAGAAAAAGAACAAGAAGAAGTAGTAATAGAAGAAGAAGAAGGAGGAGGAGGAAGGGGAGGAGGAGGAGGATGAGGAGGAGAAGAAGTAGTAGAAGAAGAAGAAAGAGAAGGAGAAGAAGAAGAAGAAGAAGAAGAAGAAAAGAAAGAGAAGAAGAAGTTGAAAGAGAAGAAGAAGAAGAAGAAGATATCAATGGAGGAGGAGAAGAAGAGGAAGAGGGAGAGGAAGAAGAAGAAGAAAGAGAAGAAGAAGAGAAAGAAGAAGAAAAAGAAAATGAAAGTGAAGAAGAAGAAGAAGAAGAAGAACAAGAAGGGGAAGAAGATGAAGAAGAAGAAGTAGTAGTACTAGTAGTAGTGGTAATAGTTGTAGAAGTAAAAGAAGAAGAAGAAGCAAAAGAAGAAGATGAAGAGGAAGAGGTGGAAGAAGAAGAAGAGGAAGAGGAGGAAGAAGAAGAAGAAGAAGAAGGAGGAGGAGGAGAAAAAGAAGTAGTAGTAGGAGAAGATGAAAGAGAAGAAGAAGATGAAGAAAAAGAAGAATAAGAAGGAGAAGAAAAATAAGAAGAAGAAGAAGTGGAAGAAGAAGAAGAAGAAGAAGAAGAAGGAGAAGAAAAAGACGAAGAAGAAGGAGAAGAAGAAGTAGAAGAAGGTGCAAAAGATGAAGAATGAGAAGAAGAAGAGTAAGAAGAAGAAGAAGAAGAAGAAGAAGATGAATAAGAAGTAAAAGATGAAGAAGGAGAAGGAGAAGAACAAGAAGATGTAGGAGGAGGAGAAGAAGAAGAAGAAGAAGAAAAAGAAGAAGAAAAAGAAGAAGAAGAAGAAGAAGAAAATGATGATGATGATGAAGAAGAGAAGAAGAAGAAGTAGAAGAACAAGAAGTAGAAGAAGAAGGGAAAGAAGAAGACGAAGAAGTAGAAGAAGAAGAAGAAGAAAAAGAAGAAGAAGAACTAAGTGAAGCAGAAGAAGAAGCAGAAGAAGGAGGAAAAGAAGAAGAAGAAGAAGAAGAAGAAGAAGAAGTAGAAGAAGAGGAAGAAGAAGAAGAAGAAGAAGAAAAGGAAGAGGGAGAAGAAGAAGAAGGAGAAGAAAAATAAGAACAATTGCAAGGAGAAGAAGAAGAATAGGAAGAAGAAGAGGAAGAATAAGAAGAAGATGAGTAAGAAGAAGAAGTAGAAGAAGAAATGGAAGAAGAATAATAATATGAGGAATATGAAGAAGAAGAAGAAAAAGAGTAAGAGGAAGAAAAAGAAGAAGAAGAAGAAGATGTAGAAGGAGAAGA
>JAIUJO010003015.1:37500-40000 GCA_023846275.1 Vanilla planifolia
AGAGTAATAATAAAAATAATAAGATGAAGAAGAAGAAATGGAAGAGGAAGAAGTAAAAGAAGGAGTTGAAGAAGAAGAAGGTGAAGGAGAAGGAGATGAAGAAGTAGAAGAAGAAGAAGGAGCAGAACATAAAGATGAATATGACAAAGAAGGAGAAGAAAAGAAGCAAAATAAGAGGAGGAGCGAGAAGAAGAAGAAGAAGAATATGATGATGATTAAGATGAAGAAGTAGAAGAAGGAGAAGAAGAAGAAGAAGAAGAAGAAGAGGAAGAAGAAGACGTAGTAGAAGTAGAAGAAGAACAAGAAGAAGGAGAAGAAAAACGAAGGGGAAGAAGAAGAAGCAGAAGAAGAATTAGATGAAGAAGAAGAAGAATGAGAAGAAGAAGAAGAAGAATAAGAAGGAGATGAAAAAAAAGTAGTAGTAGAAGAAGAAGAAGAAGAAGGAGAAGAAGAATAAGTAGGGGAGATGGAGAAGGTGAAGAAGAAGAAGATGAAGAAGGGGAAGAAGAGGAGGAAGTAGAAGAAGAAAAGGAACAAAAAGAAGGACATGTCGAAGAAGTAGAAGAGGAAGAGAAAGAAGAAGAAGAAGAACAACAGGAAGAGGAAGAAGAAGAGGAAGAAGAAGAAGAAGAAGAAGAAGAAGAAGAAGAATTAGAGAAAGAAGAAGAAGAAGAAGTAGGAGAAGAAGAAGAAGAAGAAGAAGAAGAAGAAGAAGATGTTGAAGAAGAAGAAAAAGAAGAGGAAGTAAAACAAGAAGAATAATAAAAAGAAGAAGTAGAAGAAGTAAAAGAAATAAAATAAGAAGAAGAATAAGAAGAAGAAGAAGAACATGAAAGAGAAGAATATGAAGAAGAAGAAGAAGAAGATGATGAAGAAGTAGAAGAAGTAGAAGTAGTAGAAGAAGATGAAGAAGAAGAAGTAAACGAAGAAGAATAATAAGAAGAAGAAGAAGATGATGATGATGATTAACAAGGAGTAGACAAAGAAGAAAAAGAAGAAGAGGAAGAAAAAGAAGAAGAAGAAGAAGAAGAAGAAGCAGAAGAAGTAAAATAAAAGGAAGAAGAAGTATTAGTAGAATAAGAAGAATAAGAAGAAGAAGAAGGAGAATAAGAAGAAAAAGAAGAAGAGGAAGAAGACAATAAAGAAGAAGAAGATGTAGATGTAATAGACGAAGAAGAGAAAGTAGAAGTAGAAGACCAAGATGAAGAAGAAGGAGTAGAAGAAAAAAAAAGGAGAGGAAGACAAAGAAAGAGAAGAAGATGAAGAAGAAGAAGAAGAAGAAGGAGAAGAAGAAGAAGGGCAAGAAGAAGAGGAAGAAGAAGTAGAAGAAGAACAAGGAGAAGAAGAAGAAGAAGCGGAAGAAGAAAAAGGAGAAGAAGAAGTAGGAGAAGAAGAAGAAGGAGATGTGGAACAAGAAGATGGAAAAGAAGGAGAAGAAGAAGAAGAAGAAGAAAAAGGCGAAGAAGAAAAATGACAAGAAGAAGAAGAATAAGAAGTAAAAGAAGAAGAAGAAGAAAAATGGTGAAAGAAGAAGAAGAAGAAGAGGAAGAAGAAGAAGAAGAAGAAGAAAAAGAAAAAGAAGAAAAAGAAGAGGAAGAAGAAGAACAATAAGAGGAACAAGTAGAAGAAGTATAAGAGGAAGCAGAAGAAGGAGAAGTAGAAGTAGAACAAGAAGAAGAAGTAGAATTAGAATAAGAATAAGAAGAAGAAGAAGATGATGATGAAGGAGGAGGAGAAGAAAAAGGAGAGGAAGAAGAAGAAGAAGAAGAAGGATAGGAAGGAGAAGTAGAAGAAGAATAAAAAGAACATGAACGAGAAGAAGAAGAAGAAGAAGAGAAAGAAGAAGAAGATGATGAAGTACAAGAAGAAGAAGAAGAAGAAGAAGCAGGAGAAGAAGGAGAAGAATAAGAAGAAGAAGAAGAAAAAGAAGAAGAAGAAGTAGTAGAAGAAGAAGAAGAAGAAGCAGAACAAGAAGGAGAAGTAGAAGAAGGAGAAGAAGAGGAACAATGAGAAGGAGAGGGAGTAGGAGAAGAAGAAAAAGAAGAAGTAGAAGAAGAAGAAGAAGAGGAAGGAGAAAAAAAGAAGAATAAGAAGAGGAATAAGAAGAAGTATATGAAGAAGACGAAGAAGAAGAAGAAAAAAGAAGAAGAAGAAGTTGAAGAAGATATGGAAGAAGATATAGCAGAAGAAGAAGAAGAAGAAGAGAAAGAAGAAGAAGGAGAAGAAGAAGAAGAAAGAGAAGAAGAAGAAAAAGAGGAAGAAGAAGAAGAAGAAGAAGTAGAAGAAAAAAGACAAGGAGAAGAAGAAATAGGAGAATATGATGACGAAGAGGAAAAGGAAGAGGAAGAGGAAGAAGAAGAAGAAAGAGTAAAAGAACGAGGAGGAGAAGAAGAAGAAGGAGAAGAAGAAAATAGAAGAATGAGAGGAAGAGGAAGAATGAGAAGAACAAGAAGTGAAAGTAGAAGACCAACAAGGAGAAGAAGAAGATGGCAGAGGAAGA
>JAIUJO010003015.1:50000-57500 GCA_023846275.1 Vanilla planifolia
ATGAAGAAGAAGTAAAGAAGAAGACGAAGAAGAAGAAGAAGAAGGAGAAAACAAAGAAGGAGAAGAAGAAGAAGGAGAAGAAGAAGGAGAAGTAGAAGAAGAAGGAGAAGAAGAACTTGAAAAAGAAGAAGAAAGAGAAGATGATGAAGAGAAAGAAGAAGAGGAAGAGGAGAAAGAAGAAGGAAAAGAAAAAGAAGAAGAATATAAGGAAAATGTAGAAGAAGAAGAAGAAGAAGAGGAAGATTAAGATGTAGAACAGGGAGAAGAAGAAGTAGAAGAAGAAGAGGAGGAAGAAGAAAAAGAAGAAGAAGAAGACATAGATGAAGAAGAACAAGATTGAGAAGAAGAAGAAATGTAAGGAGAAGAAAAAGATGGGGAAGAAGTAGAAGAAGAAGAACAAGAAGGAGAAGAAGAAGAAGAAGGAGATAATGGAGAAGAAGATGAAAAATAAGAAGAGGAAGAAGAACAAAAAGGAGTAGGAGAAGAAGTCGGAGAAGAAAAAGAAGAAGGAGAAGATGAAGGAGAAGAATGAGAAGATGAAGGAGAAGAATGAGAAGAAGAAAATGAATAGAAAGAAGAACAAGAAGAAGTGGAAGAAGAAGAAGAAGAAGATGATGTAGAAGAAGAAGAAGGAGGAGGAGTAAGAAGAGGAGGAGAAGAAGAAGAAGAAGAAGAAGAGCAAGAAGAAAAATAAGGAGAAGAAGAAGAGGAACAAGAAGAAGATGGAAAAGAAGAAGAAGAAGAAGAAGAAGTAGAAGAAGAAGAAGAAAAAGAAGGAGAAGAAAATGGAGAAGAAGATGAAGAAGAAGAAGAAGAAGAAGATCAAGGAGAAGAAGAAGAGAAAGAGAAGAAGAAAAGGAAGTAGAAGAGGGCGAAGATGAAGAAGAAGGAGAAGAAGAAGAAGGAAGAAGAGAAGGAGAAGAAGGATAAGAACAAGAAGCAAAAGATAAAGAAGAAAAAGAAGAAGAAGAAGAAGGAGAAGAACAAGATGGGGAAGAAGATGAAGAAGAAGGGGAAGAAGAAGGAGAAGAAGAAGAAGAATGAGAAGAAGAGGAAGTGTAAGAAGAAGAAGAAGGAGGAGGAGAAGAAGAAGAAGAAGAACAAATAGAAGAATAAGATTAAGAATAATAGGAAGAAAAAGAAGAGGAAAATGGAGAAGAATAAGAGGAGGAAGAAGAAGAAGAAGAAGAAGAAGAAGAAGAGGTAGAAGAAGCAGAAGAAGAAGAAGAAGAAGAAGAAGAAGAAGAAGAAAAACAAGAAGAGGAAGAAGAAGAGGAGGAAGAAAAATATGTAGAGGTGGAAGAAGAAGTAGAGGAAGAAGAAGAAGAAGAAGAAGAAGAAAAAGAAGAAGAAGAAAAAGGAGAGGAATAATAAGAGAAAGAAGAAGAAGAAGAATCTAAAGAAGAAGAAGTAGAAGAAGAAGAAGAAGAGGAAGAGGAAGCAGAAGAAGAAGAAGAAGAAGAAGAAGAAAAGCATGAAGAAGAAAAAAACTAGAAGAAGAAGAAGAAAGAAAAAAAAGAAGTAGCATAAGAGAAGAAGAAGAAGAAGATGAAGAAGAAGAAGAAGGAGAAGACGAAGGAGAAGAAGAAGAAGAAGAAGAAAAAGAAGAAGAAGAAGAAGAATGACAAGAAGAAGAATAAGAAGAAGAGGAAGAAGAAGAAGAAGAAGAAGAAGAAAAATTAGAAGATGAAGAGGGAGTAGACGAAGAAGAAGAAGGAGAAGGAGAAGGAGAAGCTGAAGAAGAAGAAAAAAAAGAGGAAGAAGAAGAAGTTGAAGTAGAAGAAGGAAAAGAAGAAGTAGAAGGAGAAGGAGAAGAAGATGGAGAAGAATGTTAAGATGAGCAGCAAAAGAAGAAGAAGAAAAAGAAGAAGAAATAGAAGAAGCAGAAGAAGAAGAAGAAGAAGGAGAAGAAGAGCAAGAAGAAGAAGAAGGAGAAGATGAAGATGAAGGAGATGAAGAAGAAGAAGAAGAAGAAAGAGGAACAAGAAGAAGAAGAACTACAAGAAGAAGAAGAAGAGGACAAAGAAGGAGAAGAAGAAGAAGAAGAAGGAGAAGAAGAAGAAGAAGGAGAAGAAGAAGAAGAAGAAGAAGAAGAAGAAGAAGTGGAAGAAGAAGAAGAAGAAGAAAAGAAGAAGAAGAAGAAAAGGAAGAAGAAGAAGAGGAAGAAGAAGAAGAAGAAGAAGAAGAAGGAGAAGAAGAAGAGAAGAATGAGAAATGGATGGAGAAGAAGAAGGAGCAGAAAAAGAAGTAGAAGATGAAAGATAAGGAGAAGAAGAAGAAGGAGAAGAAAAAGAAGAAGAAGAGGAGGAAGAAGAAGTAGTAGAAGAAGAAGGAGAAAATGGAGAAGAAGAAAAAAGAGGAGGAAGAGAAGAAGAAGATGATTATGATGAAGAAAAAGAAGAAGAAGAAGAGGAAAGAGAAGAGGAAAGAACAAGAAGAGGAGGAAGAAGAAGTAGAGGAGCAAGAAGAAGAAGAAGAAGAAGAAGAAGAAGAAGAGAAAGAAGAAGAAGAGGAAGATAATGATGAAGAAGAGGAGGAGGAGGAAGAAGAAGAAGAAGAAGAAGAAGAGGAAGAAGAAGATGAAGAAGGGTAGGAAGAAGAAGAAGAAGAAGGAGAAGAAGGGTAGGAAGAAGAAGAAGAAGAAGAAGTTTTAGTAGAGGTAGTAGAAGTAGTAGTAGTAGAAGAAGAAGATGAAGAGGAGGAGGAGGAGGAGGACGAAGAAGAAGAAGAAGAAGAAGAAGAAGGATTAGAAGAAGAAAGAGAAAGTTGAAGAAGAAGAAGAAGAAAAAGAAGGAGAAGAAGAAGTTGAAGGAGAAGAAGAAGATGAAGAAGATGAAGATGGAGGAGAAGAAGAAGGTGAAGAAGAAGAAGAAGAAGTAGAAGAAGAAGAATATGGAGAAGAAGGGGAAGAAGAAGAGGATGAAGAAGAAAAAGAAGAAGAACAAGAACAAGAAGAAGGAGAAGAAAAAGGGTAGGAAGCAGAATAAAACGAAGAAGAAGAAGCAAAAGAACAAGAAGAAGAAGAAGAAGAAGAGGCAAAAGTAGAAGTAGAAGAAGAAGAAGAGCAAGAAGAAGGAGAAGAAAAAGGGTAGGAAGCAGAAGAAGAAAAAGGCGAAGAAGAAGTAGAAGAAGAAGAAGAAGTCGCAAAAGAAGAAGAAGAAGAAGTAGAAGTAAAAGTAGTAAAAGAAGAAGAAGAAGAAGAAGAAGAAGAGAAGAAGAAGAAGAAGAAGAAGAACAAAAGGAAGAAGGTGAAGGAGAAGAAGAAGAAATAGAAGAAGAAGAAGAAGAAGAAGATGATGATGATGAAGAAGAAGATGAAGCAGAAGAAGAGGAAGAAGAAAAAGAAGTCGAATAGTAAGAAGAAGAAGCAAAAAAAAAAAAAGGGTAAGAAGAAGAAGGTGATGATGAAGAAGAAATAGAAGAAGATGAAGAAGAAGTGAAAGAAGAAGAAGAAGAAGAAGAGGAAGAAGAAAAAGATGAGGAGGAAGAAGAAGAAGAAGAAGGAAGGAAGAAGAAGTAGTAGATGATGAAGAAGAAGAAGAATAGAAAGAAGTAGAGGAAGAATAAGAGCAAGAAGAAGAAGAAGAAGAAGAAGAAAAGGTGGCAAAAGAAGAAGAAGAAGAAGAAGAAGAAGAAAATGATGAAGAAGAATAAGAAGAAGGAAAACAAGAAGAAGAAGAAGAAGAAGAAGAAGAGAAAGAAGCAAAAGAAGAAGTAGAAGAAGAAGAAGAAGAAGAAGAAGAAGAATGAGAAGGAGTATAAAATGAAGAAGGAAAAGATGGAGTAGAAGTAAAAGAAATAGAAGTAGAAGAAGAAGACGAGTTAGAGAAAAAAAGAACAAGATGATGTAGAAGATGAGGAAGAAGAAGATGATGATAATGATGATGAAGAAGAGTAAGAGGAAGAAGAAGAAAAGAAGGAGATGAAGAAGTAGTAGAAGAAGAAGAATAAGGCCAAGAAAAAGATGAAGAGGAAGAAGAAGTAGAAGATGATGATGATTATGATGATGACGGTGAAGAAGATGAGGAATAGAAAAAGAAGAAAAAAAAGAATAGCAAGAAGAAGAAGAAGCAAAAGAAGAAGAAGATTCAGAAGAAGAAGAAGAAGTTGAAGAAGAAAAGATGATGAAGAAGAAGAAGAAGGAGAAAAAGAAGGAGGTGGAGGAGGAGAAGAAGAAGAAGAAGAAAGAGAAGAAGAAGAAGGAGAAGAATGGGTAGATGAACAAGAAGAAGAAGAAGAAGAAGAAGAGGAAAAAGAAGGAGAAGAAGAAGAAGAAGAAGAAGATGAAGAAGAAGAAGAAGAAAGAGAAAGTGAAGAAGAAAAAGATGTTGAAGATGTAGAAGAAGAAGAAGAAGAATTACAAGAGGAAGAAGAAGAAGAAGAAGAAGAAGAAGAAGAAGAGGAAGAAGAAGAAGTGGAAAAAGAAGAAGAAGAAGAAGAAAAAGAAGAAGAAGAGGAAGAAGAAGAAGAGGAGTAAGAAGAACAAAAAAAAGAAATGAAGGAAGAAGTAGTAGTAGAAGAATTAAAAGAAGACGAATAAGAGAAGGAAGAATAATAGCAAGAAGAAGAAGAAGAAGAAGAAGAAGAAGAATAAGAAAAAGAGAAAGAAGTAGAAGAATTAGAAGAAGTGGTAGAAGAAGAAGAAGAAGAAGATGTAGAAGAAGAGGAAGAAGATGTGGAAGAATAAGAGTAAGAAGAAGAAAAAGAAGAAGAAGAGGTGGCAGAAGAAGGGGAAGAAGAAGAAGAAGAAGAAGGAGAACAAGGAGGAAGAGAAGAAGAAGAACAAGAAGAAGAATAAGAAGAAGTAGGAGAAGGTCAAGAAGAAGAAGAAGAAGGAAAAGAAGAAGGAATAGAAGTAAAAGAAAAAGAAGTACAAGAAGAAGAGGAGGAAGAGAAAAAAGACAAGGAAGATGTAGAAGAAGAAGAAGAAGATGACGACTATGATGATGAAGAAGAAGAACAAGAGTAAGAAGAAGAAAAGAAGGAGAAGGAGAAGAAGAAGAAGAAGAAGAAGAAGAAGTAGAATAAGGCGAAGAAGAAGATGAAGAAGAAGAAGAAGAAGATGATTATGACGATTATTATGATGATGGTGATGAAGAACATGAGGAATAATAACAATAAGAAGAAGAAGAAGAAAAAGAAGAGAAAGAAAAAGAAGAAGTAGAAGAAGAAGAAGAAGAAGAATAGGAAGATTAAGAAGAAGAAGTTGAAAAAGAAGAAGATGAAGAAGAAGAAAGAGGAGAAGGAGGAGGTGAAGAAGAAGAAGGAGAAGGAGAAGAAGAGGGAGAAGGAGAAGAAAAAGTAGATGAACAAGAAGAAGAAGTAGAGAAGGAAGAAGAAGAAGAAGATGTGAAGAAGAAGAAGAAGAAGAAGAGGAAGAAGGAGAGGAGGGAGAGCCACAAGGAAGAGGTGGATGAGTAGAAGAAGAAGAAGAAGAAAAAGAAGAAGAAGAGGAAGAAGGAGAGGAGGGAGAGCCACAAGGAGGAGGCAGAGGAGTAGAAGAAGAAGAAGAAGAAGAAGAAGAAGAAGAAGTAGGGGACGTAGAAGAAGAAAAAGGAGAAGGGATTGGAGAAGAAGAAGAATAAGAAGAAGAATGAGAAGAAGAAGAAGAAGAGTAAGTAGTAGAAGAAGAAGAAGAAGAAGAAGAAGTGGAAAAAGAAGAAGAAGAAGAAGAAGAAGATAAAAGAGGAAGATGAAGAAGAAGAGGAGGAAGAAAATGATGAAAAAAGGAAGGAAGAAGAAGTAGTAGTAGAGGAAGAAAAACAAGAAGAAGAAAAAGACAAAGAAGAGGAGGAAAAAGACATGCAAGAAGAAGATGAAGAAGAAGAAGTGACAGATGAAGAACAAGAGGAAGAAGATGATGATGAAGAAGAAGAACAAGAAGAAAGAGGTGAAGAAGAAGGAGAAGAATAAGAAGAAGAAGAAGAAGAAGAAGAAGAGGAAGAGAAAGAACAGGAAGAAGAAGTAGAAATAAAAGAAGAAGAAGAAGAAGAAGAAGTAGAAGAAGAAGAAGAATGAGGAGAAGAAGTAGGAGAAGAAGTAGGAGAAGAAGATGAAAAAGAAAAAGAAGAAGAAGAAGAATAAGAAGAAGAGGTAAGGAAAGAAGAAGAAGAAGAAGATGAAAATGATGATGATGTTGAAAAGAAGGATAAGAGGAAGAAGAAGAAGAAGATGATGATGATGATTAAGAAGAAGGAGAACAAGAAGAAGAAGAAGAAGAAGAAGAAGAAGAAGAAAAAGTTGAAGAGGAAGATCGAGAAGAAGGAGAATAAGAAGAAGACGTAGATGAACAAGAAGAAGAAGAAGAGCAAGAAGAAGAAGAAGAACAGGACAAAGATGAAGAAGAAGAAGAAGAAAAAGAAGGAGAAAAATTAGAAGAAGAAGAAAGAAGAAGATAGAGAAGAAGAAGAAGAAGAAAAGGAAGAAGAAAAAGTAGTAGTGGTAGAAGAAGAAGAAGAAGAACAAGATGAAGAAGAGGAGGAAGAATAAGAGCAAGAGGAAGATAATGAAGAAGAAGAAGTGGATGAAGTAGAAGAAGAAGAAGAAGAGGAAGAAGAGAAAGAAGAAGAAGAAGAAGAAGAAGAAAAGAAAGAAGAAGAAGAAGTAGAAATAGAAGAAGAAGAATAAGAAGAAGAAGAAGAATGAGAAGAAGAAGAAGAAGGAGATGAAGAAAAATATAAAGAAGAAGAAGAAGAAGAGGTAAAGAAAGGAGAAGAAGAAGAATAAGAAGAAGAAAAAGATGAAGAAGAAGGAGGAGGACAAGAAGAAGAAGAAGAAGAAGAGGAAGAAGAAAAAAAAAGTAGAAGAAGGGGAAGGAGAAGAAGAAGGAGAAGAAGAAGAAGGAGAAGAAGAGGAAGGAGAAGGAGAAGAAAAAAGGGAGGAAGAAGAAGAAGGAGAAGAAGAAAAAGTAGTAGAAGAAGAAGAAGAAGAAGAAGAAAAGAGGAACAAGGAAAAGAAAAATAAAAGAAAAAGGAGAAGAAGAAGAAGAAGAAGAAGAAGGAGAATAAGAAGAAGAAGATGTTGACAAAGAAGAAGAACAAAAAGAAGAAGAAGAAGAAGAGGAAGAACAAGTGGAAGAAGTAGAAGTAGAGGAGGAAGAAGAAGGAGAGGAGGAGGCAGAAGAGGAAGAAGCGAGGGAGAAGAAGAAGAAAAAGTGGTATGAGAAGAAGTAGAAGACGTAGTAGAAGATGATGAAGAATAAGAAGAAGAAGAAAAAGTGGAGGAGGAGGAAGAAGAAGAAGAAGACAAAGAAGAAGGTGAAGAAGAAGAAGTAGAAGAAGAAGAAGAAGAAGATGTTGATGATGGTGTTGATGATGAAGAAGAAGAAGAAGAAGAAGAAAAGAAAGAAGAAAAGGAAGAAGTAGCAGAAGAAGAACTGAAGAAGAAGAACAAGAATAGGAAAAAGTTGAAGAAGAAGAGGAAGAAGAAGAAGAAGGAGAAGAAAAGGAGGAGGAGGAGGAGAAGAAGAAGAAGAAGAACAAAAAGAAGAAAAAAAAGTAG
>JAIUJO010003015.1:62500-67500 GCA_023846275.1 Vanilla planifolia
TAGAAGAAGAGGTAAAAAAGGAGACGAAGAATATTAAGGAAAAGAAGAAGAAGTTGACAAAGAAGAACAAGATGGAGTAGAAGAAGAAGAAAAGCAGGAAGAAGAGGATGAAGAAGATGAAGAGGAGGAAGAAGAAGAGGAAGAAGAGGAGGAGGAAGAAGAAGAAGGGTAGGTAGAAGAACAAGAAAAAGAAGAAGAAAAGGAGGAAGAAGAAGAATAAGAGAAAAAAGAAGAAAAAGAAGAGAAAGAAGAAGAATAAGTGGAAGAAGGAGGCAGAGGAGATGGAGGAGAAGAAGAAGTAGAAGAACGAGAGGAAGAAGAAGAAGAAGTAGTAGAGGAAGAAGAAGAAAAAAAGGTGAAGAAGTTGGTGAACGAGAAGAAGAAGAAGAAGAAGAAGTAGAAGGAGAAGAAGAATAAGGAGAAGAACTAGAAGAAGGATTAAAAGAAGAATAAGAATAAGAATAAGAATAAGAATAAGAAGCAAAAGGACTAGAGGAAGTAGAGGAAGAAGAAGGGGTGGATGAAGAAGAAGAACAAGAAGAAGAAGAAGGAGATGAACAAGAAGAAGAAGAAGAGGAAGAATAAGAGGAAGAGGAAGAAGAAGAAGAAGAAAAAAAAGAGAAGGATGAAGAAAAGAAGAAGAAGTCAAAGAAAGAGAAGAAGAAGAAGAAGATGAGGAAGGAAAAGAAGGAGAAGGAGAAGTACATGATGAATGAGAAGAAGAAGAAAAGCATGAAGAAGAAAAAGATGTAGAAGAAGTAGAAGAAGAAGAAGAAGAAGTAGAAGATGTTGAAAAACAATTAGGAGAAGGTGAAGAAGAAGAAGAAGAACAAGCAGAAGATGAAGAAGAAAAAGAAGAAGAAGAAGAAGAAGAAGAAGAAGAAGAAGAAAAAGAAGTACGAGATAGGAGAAGAAGAACAAGAATGAGAAAAACAAAAATAAAGAGAAGCAGATGGAAAAGAAAAAAACAAATACAATTAGAAGAAGAAGAAGAGTAAGAAAAAGCAGAAGAAGAAGAAGAAGAAGAAGAAGAAGAAGAAGTTGATGAAGAAAAAGAAGTAGAAGAAGGAAAAGAAAATGAAGAATAATAATCAGAGGAAGAAGAAGAAGAGTAAGAACAAGGGGTAGAAGAAGAAGAAGAAGAAGAAGAAGAAGGAGAAGAAGAAACTAATGATGATCATGAAGAAGAATAAGAAGAAAAACAAGAAAAAGAAGACAAAGTGAAAGAAGAAGAAGAAAAGGAGGAAAAACAAGAAGAAGAAGAAAAAGAAGAGGAAGAAGAAGAAGAAGATGATGATGATGAAGAAGAAGAAGGTGAAGAAGAAGAAGAAGAAGAAGGAGAAGTAGAAGATGAAGGAGAAGTAGAAGATGAAGGAGAAGTAGAAGATGAAGGAGAAGAAGAAGAAATAGAATGTGAAGAAGAAGAAAGTGTAAAAAGAAGAAGAAGAAGAAGTGGAAGTAGTGGTAGTAGAAGTAGAAGAAGAAGAAGAAGAAGTAGAAGAAGAAGACGGAGGAGGTGAAGAAGAAGATGATGATGAAGAAGGAGAAGGAGAAGAAGAAGAAGAGGAGGAGGAGGAGGAGGAGGAGGAAGAAGAAGAGGAACAACAAGAAAAAGAAGAAGGAGAAGATGAAGAAGAAGAAAAAGAAGAATAAAGAAGAAGAATAAGCAGAAGAAGAAGAAGAAGAAGAAGACGATGAAGAAGAAGAAGAATAAAGAAGAAGAAGAAGAAAAAGAATAAGATGAAGAAGATGGAAAGGAAGAAGTAAAGAAGAAGAAGAAGAAGAAGAAGAAGAAGATGGGAAAGAAGTAGAAGGAGAAGAAGAAGAAGAAGAAAGAGAAGGCGAAGAAGAAGGAGAAGGAGAAGTTGAAGAAGAAGAAGAAGAACAAGAAGAAGAATAAGAAAAAGAGGAAGAATAAGAAAAAGAAGCAGAAGAAGAAGAAGGAGAGGGTGAAGAAGGAAAAGAAGAAGAAGAAGAAGAACAACAAGAAGAAGAAAAACATGAAGAAGAAGAAGAAAAAGATGAAGAAGGAGAAGGAGAAGAAGAAGAAGAAGAAGAGGAAGAAGAAGAAGAAGAAGAAGAAGGAGAAGAAGAAAGAGAAGGAGAAGAACCAGAAGGAGAAGAAGAAGAAGAAGAAGAAGAAGGAAAAGAAGAAGAAGAAGAAAAAGAAGAGGAAGAAGAAGAAGAACAAGAAGAAGTGGAAGAAGAAGAAGAAGAAGAGGAAGAAGAAGAAGAAGAGAGGTAGGAAGAAGAAGAAGAAGAAGAAGAAGAAGAAGATGAAGAAGAAGAAGTAAAAGAAGAAGTAGTAGTAGTAGTAGTAGTAGAAGAAGAAGTAGAAAAGGAAGGAGAGGAAGAAAATGAAGGAGAAGAAGAAGAAGGAGAAGGTGAAGAAGAAGAAGAAGGGGAAGAAGAAGAAGAAGAGGAAGAAGAAGAAGGAGAAGTGGAAGGAGAAGAAGAAGGAGATGAAGGAGAAGAAGAAGAAGAAGAAGAAGAAGATGAAAAAGAAGGAGAAGAAAAAAAAGAAGGAGAAGAAGAAAAAGAAGAAGAAGATGAAGAAGAGGAAGAAGAAGAGGAGGAGGAAGAATTCGAGGAAGAGGGAGAATAAGAAGAAGAAGAAGAAGAAGAAGGAAAAGAAGAAGAGAAAGAAAATGGACAAGATGTAGAAGAATAAGAAGAAGAAGGTGAAGAAGAAGAAGAAGAAGATGATGACGAAGAAGGAGGAGGAGAAGAAGAAGAATTACAAGACAAAGAAATGCAAGAAGAAGAAGAAGAAGTGGAGGAACAAGTAGTAGTAGTAGTAGTTGTAGAAGAAGAAGAAGAAGAAGAAGAGGAAGAAGTAAATCGTAGTAGCTGTAGAAGAAGAAGAAGAAGAAGGAGAAGGTGAAGAAGAAGAAGAAGTAGATGAAGAAGAAAGAGAAGAAGAAGAAGAAGAGGAAGATGATGATGATGAAGAAGAAGTAGAAGAAGAAGGAGAAAAAGAGGGAAAAGTAGAAGATGATGGGGAAGAAGAAGAAGAAGAGGAAGAAGGGGGAGAAGAAGAAGAAGAGATGGAGAACAAGAAGAACAAGCACAAGAAGAAGAAGAAGAAGAAGTAGAAGAAGAAAGAGAAGAAGAGGAAGAAGCGAATGAAGAAGAAGATGAAGATGAAGAAGAAGAAGAAGAAAGATTTGAAGAAGTAGAAGAAGAAAAAAGGGAGACGATGGAGATGAAGGAAAAGAAGAAGGGTGGAAAAATAAGAACAAGAAAAAGGAGAAGAAGAAGAAGATAAAGAAATAGAACAGGACGAAGAAGAAGAAGAAGAAGAGGAGGAAGAAGAAGAGGAAGAGGAAGAAGAAGAAAAGGAAGTAGAAGAAGCAGAGGAAGAAGAAGAAGAAGAAGAAGAGGAAAAAGGAGGAGGAGGAGTTGAAGGACGAGAAGAAGAAGAACAAGAAGAAAAAGAGTAAGAAGAAGAAGAAGAAGAAGTAGGAGAGGAAGAAGAAAGAGAAGGTGAAGAAGAAGATAAAGGAGAAGAATGAGAAGATGAAGAATAAGAAGAAGAAGAAGAAGAAGAAGCATAAGAATTAGAAGAATAAGGAGAAGAAGAAGGAGAAGTAGAAGAAGAAGAAAGAGGAGAAGAAGAAGAGGGATAAGAAGAACAAGAAGAAGTGGAAGAAGAAGGAGAAGAGGAAAAACAAGGAGGGGAAGAAAAAGGAGGAGAAGAAGAAAGAGAACAAGAAGAAGAAGGTGAAGAAGACGAAGAGCAAGAAGAAGAAAACGAGTAGGAAGTAGAAGAAGAAGAATAAAGGTAGGAAGAAGAAAAAGTAGAGGAAGATGAACAAGAAGAAGAAGAAGAAGAAGAGGAAGAATAGGATGATAGGGAAGAAGAAGAAGAAGAAGAAGAAGATGAGGAGGAGGAGGAAGAAGAACAAGAAGAAGAAGAAGAATAAGAAGAATATGAAGAAGCAGAAGAAGAAGAAGACTAAGAATGGAAAGAGAAAAAAGAAGATGTCAAAGAAGAAGAAGAGGAAGAAGAAGAAGAAGGAGAAGAAGAAGAAAGAGAAGAAGAAGAAGAAGAAAGAGAAGAAGAAGGAGAAGGAAAAGAAGAAGAAGATGAACGATAAGAAAAAGAAAAGTAAGAAGAATAAAAATAAGATGAAGAAGTAGAAAAAGAAGTAGAAGATGAAGAAGAAGAAGAAAATGTAGAAGAAGTAACAGAGGGTGAAGAAGAAGAAGTAGAAGAAGAAGAAGAAGAAAAAGAAGAAGAAGTTGAACAAGAAGTAGAAGAGGAAGAAGAAGAAGAAGAAGAGGGAGATGAAGAAGAAGAGGAAGAAGAAGAAGTGTAAGCAGAAGAGGAAGAAGAAGGAGAAGAACAAGAATGAGAAGAACAAAAAGAATAAGGAGAAGAAGAAGAACAACAAAAAGAAGAATGAGAAGAAGAAGAAGAGTAAGAAGAAGAAGTTGAAGAAGAAGAAGAAGAAGAAGAAGATGAAGAAGAAGAAGATGATGAGGATGATGATGAGAAAGAAGAAGAAGAAGAAGAAGAAGAAGAAAAAGAAAAAGTGAAAGAAGAAGAAGAAGAAGAAGAAGAGAAAGAAGAAGATGAAGAAGATGAGAATGAAGAAAACCAAGAAGTAGTAGTAGTAGTAGAAGAAGTAGAAGAAGAATAAGAAGTAAAAGGAGGAGAAGAAGAAGGAGAAGAAAAAAAGAAGAAGGAGAAGAAGAAGAGGAAGGAGAAGGTGGAAAAGGAGTATAAAAAAGAAGAATGAGAAGAAGAGTAAGAAGAGGAAGAAGAAGTAAAAGAGGAAGAAAATGAAGAAGAAGAAGAAGAAGAAGAAGTAGAAGAAGAAGAAGAACATGAATAATAGTTAGAGGAGGAAGAAGAAGAAGAAGAAGAAGAAGAATAAGAAGAAGAAGAAAAAGAATAAGTCGTAGAAGAAGAAGAAGAAGAAGAAGGAAAACAAGAAGAAGTAAAAGAAGAAGAAGAAGTAGAAGAAGAAGAAGATAATGATGAAGAAGAAGAA
>JAIUJO010003015.1:75000-80000 GCA_023846275.1 Vanilla planifolia
AAGAAGAAGAAGTAGTTTAAGAAGAAGAAGAAAAGAACATGGAGAAGAAGGAGATGAGGAAGGAGAAGGAGGACGAGGAGGAGGAGAAGAAGAAGAAGTGGAAGAAGAAGAAGTGGAAGAAGAAGTAAAAGAAGAAGAAGAAGAAGAAGAAGAACAAGTATAAGAAAAAGTAGTAGAAGAAGGCGAAAAAGAAGAAGGAGAAGAATAAGAAGGAGAAGAAGAAGGAGAAGGAGAGGAGGAAGGAGAAGAAGAAGATGAAAAAGAAGAAGAAAGTGAAGAAGAAAGGAGTATGATGAAGAGGAAGAAGAAGAACAAAAAGAAGAACATGTAGAAGATGAAAAAGAAGAACATGTAGAAGATGAAAAAGAAAAAAAAGGAGAAGAGGAAGAAGAAGGAGAAGGAGGAGGTGAGGAAGAAGAAGAAGAAGAAGAAGAAGAAGAAGAAAAAGAAGAAGATATGAGGAAGAAGAAGAGGAAAAAGAAGAAGATGATGCAGAAGAAGACGAAGTACAAGAGGAAAAAGAACAAGAAAGAGATGGAGATGAGGAAGAAGTAGAAGAAGAAGAACAAGAAAAAGAAGAAGACGAATATGAAGGAGAAGAAGAAGAAGGAGAAGAGGAAGATGATGAAGAAGAAGAAGATGATGATGGTGAAGAGGTAGAAGAAGAAGAAGAAGAAGAAGAAGTAAAAGGAGGAGAAGAAGAAGAAGAGAAAGAAGAAGTAAAAGTAGAAGAGGAAGAAGAAGATGAAGAAAAAGAAGAAGTAGATGATGAAGAAGAAGAAGAAGAAGAAGAAGAAAAGAAGAAAAAGGAGGAGGAGGAGGAGAAGAAGAAGAAGAAAGAGAAGAAGAAGAAGGAGAAGAAAAAGGAGGAGGTGAAGAAGAAGAAGAGTTAGAGGAAGTGTAAGAACAAGAAGAAGAAGAGTAAGAAGAAGAAGAAGGGGAAAAAGTAAAAGTAGAGGAAAAAAAAGGAGAAGAAGAAGAAGATGGAGATGGTGAAGAAGAAGAAGAAGATGAAGAAGAAGAATTGGAGGTAGAAGAAGGACAAGAAGAAGTAGGTGAAGAAGAAAAAGAAGTAGTAGAAGAAGAAGGAGAAGAATGAGAAGAAGAAGAAGAATGAGAAAAAGAAGATGAATAAGAAGAAGAAGAAAAAGAAGAAATGGAAGAAGAAGAAGAAAAAGAGAAGATGAAGAGGAAGATGGAGATGAAGGAGGAGGAGGAGGAGGAGGAGAAGAAGAAGAAGGAGAAGAAGAAGAAGAAGAGGAAGTAGAAAAAGTAGTAGAAGAAGAAGAACAACAACAAGAAGTAGAAGAAGAAAAAGAAGAAGAAGAAGAAGAAGAAGAGGAAGAAGAAGAAGAAGAAGGAGAAGAAGAAGAAGGTGAGGAAGGAGAAGAAGAAGAAGAAGAAGAACAAGAAGAAGAAGAAGATAAGGAAGAAGAAGAAGGGGAAGAAGAAAAGAAGATGAAGACGAAGGCGAAAAAGAAGAAGAAGAAGAAGAAGGAGAAGAAGAAGGAGAAGAAGGAGAAGAAGATATAGGAGGAGGAGGGGAAGAAGAAGGAGAAGAAGAAAGAGAAGAAAAAGAAGAAGAAGAAGTGGAAGAAGAAGATGAAGAAGATGACGATTTAGAGAAAGAAGATGAAGATGGAGAAGGAGGAGGAGAAGGATAAGAAGAAGTAGAAGAAGAAGAAGAAGAAGAAGAAGAAGGAGTAGAAGGAGAAGAAGGAGAAGAAGAAGGAGGAGAAGAAGTGAAGAAAGAGAAGAAGAAGAAGAAGAAGAAGAAAAAGAAGAAGTAGAACTAGTAGGAGAAGAGGAAGAAGAAGAAGAAGAAGTAGAAGAAGGAGATGGACAAGGAGAAGAAGAAGAAGTAGTAGAAGAAGAAGGAGAAGGAGAAGAACAAAAGGAAGAAGAAGAAGAAGATGAAGAAGTAGAAGAAGAATAAGGAGAGGAAGAAGAAGAAGAAGAAGAAGAAGCAGAACAAGAAGAACAAGAAAAGAAGAAGGAGAAAGAGAAGAAGATGGAGATGAAGGAGAAGTAGAAGAAGAAGGAGAAGAAGAAGAAGAAGAATAAGAAGAAGAAGAAAGGGTAGAAGAAGAAATAGAAGAAGAAGAAGAAGAAGAATAATAATAAAGAGAAGTTGAAGTTGAAGGAGGAGCAGAAAAAGAAAAAGAAGAAAAAAGAGGAGAAGAAGAAGAATAAAGAGAAGTTGAAGTTGAAGGAGGAGTAGAAGAAGAAGAAGAAGAAGAAGAAGAAGAAGAAGAAAAAGAAAGAGGAGAAGAAGAAGAAGGATAAAAAGAAGATGAAGAAGGAGGAGGAGGAGGAGGAGGAG
The DNA here is from genome assembly GCA_023846275.1 of Vanilla planifolia. Lineage (NCBI taxonomy): Eukaryota > Viridiplantae > Streptophyta > Magnoliopsida > Asparagales > Orchidaceae > Vanilla > Vanilla planifolia. The sequence goes on from JAIUJO010003015.1 coordinate 77,324, forward strand.
AAGAAGAAGAAGAAGAACATGACCAAGAAAGAGAAGAAGAAGAAGAAGAAGAAGAAAAAGAAGGAGACGAAGTAGAAGAAGAAGAAGAAGAAGAAGAAGAAGAAGAGGTGGAAGAAGAAGAAGAAGAATAGGAAAAGAAGAAGAGGAAGAAGAAGAAGAAGAAGAAGAAGAAGAACAAGAAGAAAATGAAGATGCAAAATAAGAATAAGAACGTGAAGAAGAAGAAGAAGAAGTTGAAGAAGAAGAAGAAAAAGAAGGAGAAGAAGAAGATGGAGAAGAAGTAGAAGAAGAAGGAGGGGAAGTGGGAGAAGAATGAGATGAAGAAGAAGAATGATAAGAAGAAAAACAATAACAATAATAACAATAAGAAGAAGAAGTCAACGAAGAAGGAAGAGGAGGAGGAGGAGGAGGAGGTGAAGAAGAAGAAGAAGTAGAAGAAAGAAAAGAAGAAGAAGAAGAACAAGAACAAGAAAAAGAAGCAGGAGAAGAAGAAGAAGAAAAAGAAGACGAACAAGAAAAAAGGAGTAGAAGAAGGGGAAGAAGAAGAAGGAAAGGAAGAAGAAGGAGAAGAAGGAGAAGGAGATGAAGAAGGAGAAGACTAAGAAGAAGAAGAAGAAGAAGAAGAAAAAGAAAGAGAAGAAGAAGAAGAAGAAGAACAAGTAGAGTAAGAAGAAGAAGAAGAAGAAGAAGAGCAAGTAGAAGAAGTAAAAGAATAAAAAGAAGGAGAAGAAGAACAAGAAGAAGAAGAAGAAGGAGAAGAAGAAGAAGAAGAAGAAAAAGAAGAAAAGGAAGAGGAAGAAGTAATGGAAGAAGAGAAGAGGAGGAGGAAGAAGAAGTAGAGGAGGAGGAAAAATAATAAGAAGAAGAGGAGGAGGAAGAAGAAGAAGAACAAGAACAAGAAGTAGGAGAAGAAGAAGATTAATGAGAACAAGAAGAAGAGAAAGAAAAAGAAGAAGAGGAAGGGCAAGAAGTAGAAGAAGAAGAAGATGATGATGATGATGATGATGAAGGAAATGAAGAAGAAGGAAAAGAACAAGAAGAAGAAAAACAAGGAGAAGAAGAAGATAGAGAACAAGGAGAAGAACAAGAAGGGGAAGATAAAGAAGAAGAAGAAGAAGGAGAAGGGGAAGAACAAGAAGGAGAATAAGAAGAAGAAGGAGAAGGAGAAGAAGAAGAAGAAGAAGAAGAAGAAAGAAAAGTAGAAGAAGAGTGAGAAAGAAGATGAAGAAGAAGAGCAACTAGAAGAAAAAGAAGGAGGAGGAGGAGAAGAAGAAGAAGAAGAAGCAGAAGAAGAAGAAGTGGAAGAATAAGATGAAGAAGAATCACAAGAAAAAGAAGAAGAATAAGAGTAGGAAGAAGAATAAGAGGAGGAAGAAGAAGAAGAAGAAGGAGATGGAGAAGAAGAAGAAGAAGAAGAAGAGGGAGAATGAGAGAAAGAAGAAGAAGAGGAAGAGGAAGAAGAAGAAGAAGAAAAACAAGAAGAAGAAGAAGAAGAATAAGAAGAAGAAGAAGAGGAAGAAGAAGAAAAGAAAGAAGAAGAAGAAGAAGAAGAAGAAGGAAAAGAAGAAGAAGAAGAAAAAGAAGAAGAAGAAGAGAAAGAAGAAACAGAAGAAGAAGAAGAAGAAGAAGAAGAAAAAGAAGAATAAGAAGAGGAAGAAGAAGGACGAGAAGAAGAAGGAGAAGGATAGGAAGAAGAAGGAGAAGAAGTGGGAGCAAGAGGAGAAGAAGAAGAAGAAGCAGAATAAGACGAGGAGGAGGTGGAGGAGGAGGAGGAAGAAGAAGAAGAAGAAAATGAACTTGAAGAAGAAGATGAGGGAGATGAAGAAGAAGAAGGAGAAGGAGAAGATGAAGAAGAAGAAGATCAATAAGAAGAAGAAATAAAAGAAGGAGAAGAGGAAAAAAAAGGAGAAGAAGAAAAAGGAGGAGGAGTTGGCATAGAAGAAGAAGAAAAAGAAGAAGTTGTAGAAAAAGAAGAAGAAGAAGAAGAACAAGAAGAAGAGGAAGAAGAAAATGAAGAAGAAGAAGAAGAAGAAGAGTAGGAAGAAGAAGAAGAAGGAGAAGAATAAGAACAAGAAGAAAAAGAAGAATAAGGAGAAGACGATGAAGGAGGAGAAGAAGAAGAAGTTCTTGACGATGAAGAAGAAGAAGAAGAAGAAGAATAAAAAGAAGAAAAAGGGAAAGAAGAATGAGAATAAGAGAAGAAGAAGAAGCGGAACAAGTTGTTGAAGAAGAACAACAAGAATAAGAAGAAGAAGAAGAAGAAGTAGAAGAAGAAGAAGAGGAGGAGGAGAAAGAAGAGGAAGAAAAAGAAGAAGAGAAGAAAGAAGAATAAGATGTAGAAGAAGAAGATGAAGAAGAAGAAGAAGAAGGGTAGGAAGAAGAAGATGACGTAGAAGAAGGAGAAGAAGAAGAAGGAGAAGAAGAAGAAGAAGAAGAGGAAGTAGAAAGAGAAGAAGATGGAGAAGGAGAAAAAGAATAAAAAGAATGTGAAGTAGAAGAAGTGTAAGAAGAAGAAGAAAAAGAAGAAGAGGAAGAGGATGAAGTAGTAATAGTTGAAGAAGAAGTAGAAGGAGGAGGAGGGGGTGAAGAAGAAGAAGAAGAAGAAGAAGAAGTATACGAATAAAAATAATATTAGGAAGAAGTGGAAGAAGTAGAAGAAGAAGAAGAAGAAGAAGAA
>JAIUJO010001002.1:0-50000 GCA_023846275.1 Vanilla planifolia
AAGAAAAGAAGAAGAAGAAGACGAAGAAGAAGAAGTTTGAGACGGAGAAGAAGAAGGAGAAAAAGAAGGAGAAGGAGAAGGAGAAGAAGCAAAAGAAGAAGAAGGAGAAGAAGAAGAAGAAGAAGAAGACGAAGAAGAAGAAGAAGAAGAAGAAGAAGAAGAAGAAGAAAAGAAGAAGAAGAAGAAGAACAAGAAGTAGAAAAAGAAGAAGAAGAAGAAGAAAGAGGAGGAAGAACAAGAAGATGAAGATAGTAAAGAAGAAGAGGAAGAGGAAGAAGAAGAAGAAAATGTGAAGGAGGAGGAAGAATAAGAAGGTGAAGAAGAAATAGAGGAACAACATGAAGAAGAAGAGAGAAGAAGAAGAAGAAGAAGAAGAAGAAGAAGAAGAAGAAGAAGAAGAAGAATAAGAAGAGGGAAAAGAAGAAGAAGATGAAGAATAAAAAAAGGAGGAAGGAAAAGAACAAGAAAGAGGAAGAAGAAGAAGAAGAAGAAGAAAAAGAAGAAAAAGAAGTAGAAAAAGAAGAAGAAAAAAAAGAAGAAGAAGAAGAAGAAACATGATGAACAAGAAGGAGATGAAGAAGAAGAAGAAGAAGAAGAAAGAAGAAGAAGAGGATGAAGAAGAGAAGAGGATGAAGAAGGAGAAGAGGAAGAGAGAGGAAGAAATGGAAGAAAAGGAAGAAGTGGAGGAAAAAGAAGGAGAAGAAGAAGAAGTTGAAGAATAAGATGAAGAAGAAGAAGAACAAGTACAAGACAAAGAAGAAATAGAAGAAGAAGAAGAAGAAGAAGAAGTATAACAAGAAGAATAAGAACTCGAGGAAGAAAAAGAACACGAAGAAGAAGAAGATGAAGAAAAAGAAGAGGAAGAAGATGAAGCAGAAGAAGAAGAAGAAGGTGGACAAAAAGAAGAAAAGAACTAGAAGAAGAAGAGGCAGAAGAAGTACTAGTTGTAGTAGTAGTAGAAGAAGAAGAAGTAGAAGAAGAAGAAGATAAAGAAGAAGAAGAAGAAGAAGGAGAGGAAGAAGAAGAAGGAAAGGTTGAAGAAGAAGAAGAAGAAGAAGAAGTGGAAGAAGACGAAGGAGAAGAAGAATAAAAAGGAGATGAAGAAGAAGAAACAAAAGAAAAGATCAAGGAGAAGAAGAAGAGGAAGAAGAAGTAGAATTAGTAGTAGTAGATGTAGAAGAAGAAGAAGAAGAAGAAGAAGAAGAAGAAGAAGAAGAGAAGGAAGAAGAAAAAGTTGAACCAAAAGATGAAGAAGAAGAAGAAGAAGAAGAAGATGATGATGATGACTATGAAGAAGAAGAAGGATTAGAAGAAGAAGATGAAGAAGAAGAAGAAGACGAAAAAGAAGAAGAAGAAGAAGAGGAAGTAGAAGAAGAAGAGGAAAAAGAAGAAAAAGAAGAAGAAGTGTTAGAAGAGGAAGAAGAAGATGTCAAAGAAGTAGTAGAAGAAGAAAAAGAAGAAGAAAAAGATGAAGAAATAGAAGTAGTGGAAGAAGAAGATGAAGAAGAAGAAGAAGTAGAGGAAGAAGAAGAAAAAGAAGAAGAAGAAGAACAAGAAAAAAGAAAAAGAAGAAGAAGAAGGGAAGAAAAGAAGTCGAAGAAGAAGCGGAAGAAGAAGGAGAAGATGAGAAGAAGAAGATGAAGATGAAGAAGAAGAAGAAGAAGAGAAAGAGAAGAAGAAGGAGAAGAGAGAAGGAGAAGAAGAAGTGGACAAAGAAGAAGAGGATGAAGAAGAAGAAGAATGAGAAAAAGAAGAAGATAATTGAGAAGAAGAAGAAGTAGATGAAGAATAAAAAGAAGAGAAGAAGAAGAAGAAGAAGAGGAAGAAGAGGAAGAAGCAGAACATGTAGTTGAAGAAGAATAAGAAGAATGGAAAACGAAGAAGAAGAAGATGAAGAAGAAGAGGAAGAAAATGCTTAAGTTGTAGAAGAAGGAAAAAAAAGAAGAAAAGGAAGAAGTGGAAGAAGAAGAAGAAGAAGAAGAACAAGAAAATAAGAAAAAAGATGAAGAAGGAGAAGAGGTGGATGAAGAAGATGAAGAAAAACAAGAAGAAGTAGAAGAAGAAGTAAAAGATGTAGTAGAAGAAGAAGTAGAAGAAGAAAAAGATAAAGAAGTAGAAGAAGGAGAAGTAGATGAAGGAGTTGATGGTGAAGGAGTAGTAGAAGAAGAAGTAGAACAAAAGGAAGAAGAAGAATTAGAAGAACAAGATCAAGAAGGAGAGGAAGATGAAGAAGAAGAGGAAGAAGAACATGAAGAAGAAGTAGAAAAAGAAGAACTGAAGAAAAGGGAGAAGTTGAAGAAGAAGAGGAAGATAGAGAAGAAGGAAAAGAAGGAGAAAAAGATGTGGACAAAGAAGAATAAGATGAAGAAGAAGCAGAATATGAAGAAGAAGTAGAAGAAGATGAAGAAGCAGTAGAAGAAGAAAGAGTAGAAGAAGAAGAAGATAATGAATAATAAGAAGAAGAAGAAGAATAAGAAGAAGAAAAAGAAGTTGAACAAGAATAAGAAGAAGCAGAAGGAGAAGAAGAAGAAGAAGAAGAAAAAGAAGAACAAAAGAAAGAAGAGCAAGAAAAGGAAGAAGAGGAAGACGAAGAAGAAAAAGTAGAAGAAGAAGAAGAAGAAGAAGATAAGGAAGAAGTAGAAGAGGAAGAAGAAGAAGAAGAAGAAGAAGAAGAAGAAGAAGTAGAAGTGGAAGAAGTAGAAGGAGAAAGGACAAGAAGAAGAAGAAAAAGAAGAAGCAGAAGAATAAGAAAAAATGGAAGAAGTAAAAGAAGAAGAAGAAGAAGAAGAAGAAGAAGAAGGAGATGAAAAAGAAGAAGAAGAAGAAGTAGAAGAAGAAGAAAAGAAGAAGAGAGAAGAAGAAGAGGAAGGAGAAGGATAAGAAGAAGAAGGAGAAGAAGGAGAAGAAGAAGAAAAGAAGTAGAGGAAGAGAGAAGAAGAAGAAGAGGAAGAATAGGAAGGAGAAGTAGTAGTGGAAGAAGAAGAAGAAGAAGAAGATGAGCAAGTGGAATGAAAGAATAAGAAGAAGTAGAAGCAGAAGAAGAAGAAGGAGAAGAGGAGGAAGAAGAGGAAGAAGAGGAAGAAGAGGAAGATAAGGAAGAAAACGAAGAAGAAGAAGAAGATGTAGAAGAACAAGAAGAAGAAGAAGAAGAAGGAGAAGAAGTAGAAGAAGATGGAGAGGGAGAAGAAGAACAAGAAGAAGAAGAAGAAGAAGAAGAAGAAGAAAAAGAAGAAGAAGAAGAAGAAAAAGAAGAAGGAGAAAAATAAGAAAAAAAGAACAATAAAGAGAAAAGAAGAAGTATAAGTACAAGACGAAGAAGAAGGAGAAGAGGAAGATGTTAATGATGAGAAAATGGAAGAAAAAGAATAAAAAGAAAAAGTAGAGGTATAAGAAGAAGAAGAAGAAGAAGAAGAAGAAGAAGTAGATGAAGAAGTTGATGAAGAAGAGGAAGAAGAGGAACAAAAGATGAAGAAGAAGAAGGACAAGAAGAAGAATAAGAACAAGAACAAGAATAACAAGAACTAGTAGAAGTAGAAGAAGAACACGAAGAAGCAGAATAAGAAGAAGAAGAAGAAGAAGAAGAAGAAGATAAAGAAGAAGGAGAAGTTGAAGAAGATGATGATGATGAGGATGGTGATGATGAAGTATTAGGAAAAGAAGAAGAAGAAACAGAAAAAGGAGAATGAGAAGAAGAAGAATAAGATGATGAAGAAGAAGAGAAGGAAAAGAAAAAAGAAGAAGAAACGAAAGAAGAGGAAGAAGAAGTAGAAGTAGAGGAAGAAGAAGAACAAGAATAATAAGAAGAAGATGAAAAGAAGTAGAAGGATAAGAAAATGAAGAAGAAGAGGAGGAAGAAGAAGAAGTAGAAGAAGCAGAAGGTGGAGAAAAGATGAAGAAGAAGAAAAAGAAGAAGTAGAAGATGATGAAGAAGAAGAAGACTAGGAACAAGAAGAAGGAGAAAAAGAACCCGAACGCAAAGGACAAGATGGAGAAGATGATGGAGATGAGAACAAGGAGAAGAAGAAGTAGATTAAGAAGAATTGGATGAAGAAGAAGAAGAATGAGAAGGAGGAGGAGAAGAAGAAGAAGAAGAGGAAGAAAAAGCAGAAAAAGAAGTTGAGGAAGAAGAAGAAGAAGAAGAAGAAGAAGAAGAAGAAGAAGTAGAACAAGAATAAGAACATGAAGAAGAAGAATAAAAAGAAGATGAAGAAGAAGAAGAAGAAGAAGACGAACAAGAACAAGAACAAGAAGAAGAAGAAGAAAAAGAAGAGAAAGAAGATGAAGAAGAAGAAGTAGAAGCAGTAGAAGAAGAAGAGGGAGAAAAACAAGAAGAAGAAGAAGAAGAAGAGGAAGAGGAAGAAGGGGAAGAAAAGGAATAAGAGGAAGAAGAAGAAGAAGAAGAAGAAGAAATGGAACAAGAAGAAGAAGGAGATGAAAAAACGAAGAAGAACAAGAAAAAGAAAGAGAAGTGGAGTAAAAGTAGAAGAAGAAGAAGAGGATGAAGAAGTAGAAGAATGAGGAGTAGAAGAAGAAGAAGAAGAAGAGGAAGAGGAAGAAGTAGAAGAATAAGATGAAGTAGAACAAGAAGAAGAAGACAAGGAATAAAAAGAAGAAGAAGAAGAACAAGAAGAGGAGGAGGAGGAGGAGAAAGAAGAAGAAGAAGGCGAGTAGGAAGAAGAAGAATAAGAAGAAGAAGATGAAGAAGAAGAAGATGATGAAGAAGAAGAAGAAGAAGAAGAAGAAGAAGAAGAAGATGATGAAGAAGAAGATGAAGAAGAAGAAGAAGAAGAAGAAAAAGAAGAGGAAGAGGAAGAGGAAGAAGAGAAAGAAGAAGAAATAGAAGAAGAAGAAGAAAATGAAGTACAAGCAGAGGAAGAAGAAGAAGGAGGAGGAGGAGGAGGAGGAGGAGGTTATGAAGAAGATACTAAAGTGGAGGAGGAAGAAGAAGTGGAGGAGAAGGAAGAAGATGAAGAAGAAGAATAAGAAGAAAATGTTGAAGAAGAAGAAGGAGAACAAGGAAAAGATGATGAAGAAGAAGTAGAAAAAGATGAAGAGGAAGAAACAGTAGTAGTAGTAGATGAAGAAGAAGAAGAAGAGGAAGAAGAAAAAGACAAGAAGTAAGAGGAGAAGAAGAAAAAGTAGAAGAAGAAGATGAAGAAGAAGAAGAAGAAGATGAAGAAGAAGAAGAAGAAGAAGAAGAAGAGGAAGAAGAAGAACATGAAGAAGTAGAAGCTAAATAAGAAGTAGAAGAAGAAAAGTAGTAGTAGTAGAAGAACAAGAAGAAGAAGAAGAAGAAGAAGAAGAAGAAGAGGAAAAAGAAGTAAAGGAAGAAGGAGAAGAAGAAGAACAGTAAGAAGAAGAAGAAGAAGAGAAAGCAGAAAAAGAAGTAGAAGTAGAAGAAGAAGAAGAAGAAAAAGAAGGACAAGTGGAGGAGGAAGAAGAAGAAGAAGAAGAAGAAGAATAAGAAAAGGAAGAAGTAGAGGAATAAGAAGAAGAAGAAGAAGAAGAAGAAGAAGTAGAAGAAAATGAAGACGAAGAACAAGAAGAAGAAGAAGGAGAAAAAGTGTAAGAGTGGAAGAAGAGAAAGAAGTGGAAGAGGTGGAAGAAGGGGAAGAAGAAGAAGAAGAAGAGGAGGAGGAGGAGGAGGAAGAAGAAGAAGAAGAAGATGGAGAAGAAAATGGTGAAGAAGTAGAAGAAGAAGAAGAAAAAGTAAAAAAAGATGAGGAAGAGGGAGAAGGAGAGAGAAGAAGAAGAAGAAGAAGAAAAGAGGAAGGAGGAGAAGAAGGAGAAGGAGAAGAAGAAGAAGAAGAAGAAGAAGAAGAAGAAGAAGAAGAGGGGAAGAAGAAGAAGAAGAAAAAGAAGAAGAAGAAGTAGAAGAAGAAGAAGAAGAAGAGAAGAAGAAAAAGTAGAAGAAGAAAAGGAAGAAGAGGAGGACGAAGAAGAAGGAGAAGAAGAAGAAGAAGAAGATGATGAAAATGAGTAAGAAGAAGAAGTAGAGGACGAAGTGGAGGATGAGGAAGAAGAGGAAGAAGAAGGAGAAGAAGAATAAGAAGAAGGAGGAGAATGCAGAGGAGGTTGAGGAGAAGAAGAAGAAGAAGAAGAAGAAGAGAAAAGAGGAAGAAGAAGAAGAAGAAAAAGAAGAAAAATAATAATGAAGAAGAAGGAGAAGAAGCAGGAGAAGAAGAAGAGAAAAGATGGTGATGATGATTAAGAAGAGAGGCGAAGAAGAAGAAGAAAAGGAAGGAGGAGAAGAAGTTGAAGAAAAGAAGAAGAGAAGGATAAGTAGAAAGAGAATAGGAGGAAGAAGAAGATGTAGAAGAAGAATAAAAGTAGAAATAGAAGAAAAGAAAAAGGAAGAAGAGGAAGAAGAAGAAGAAAAATAAGGAGAAGAAGGAGAAGAAGATGAGAATGAAGAAGAAGAAGAAGAAGTTGAACAAGAAGAAGGAGGAGGAGGAGGAGGAGGAGAAGAAGAAGAAGAAGAAGACAACAAAGAAGAAGAGGAAGAGGGGGAAGATGGAGAAGAAGAAAAAGAAAAAGAAGAAAAGAAGAAGAAGAAGAAGAAGAAGGGCGAGAAAGAGGAGGAGGAGGAAGAAGAAGAGGAAGAGGAAGAAAAAGAAGAAGAACAACAAGAAGAATAAAAAGCAAAAGAAGAATAAGTAAAAGAAGAAGATGAAGAAGTAGAATAAGAAGGAGAAGAGGAAGAAAAGGAAGAAGAGGGAGAAGAAGGAGAACAAGAAGAATAAGAAAAAGAAAAGGAGAAGAAGAACAAGAAGAAGAGGTTGAAGAAGAAGAAGATGATGAAGAACAAGAAGAAGAGAAGGAGAAGAAGTAGAGATGAAAAAGAAGGAGAAGAAGAAGAGGTTTAAGAGGAAGTAGAAGACAAGGAAGAAGAAGAAGAAGAAGAAAGACAAGAGGAAGAATAAGAAGAAGAAGAAGAAGAAGGAGAAGAAGAAGATGATGATGATTTTGAAGAAGAAGAAGAATACGATTAAGAAAAAATAAAGAAGAAGAAGGAGAAGAAGAAGAAGAAGAAGAAGAAGAAGAAGAGGAACAAGGAGGAAAAGAAGCAGAAGAAGAAGAAGAAGGAGAAGAAGAAGAAGAAGTGGAGGATGAAGAAGAAGAAGAAGAAGAAGAAGAAGGAGAAGAAGAAGAATTGGTAGAAGAAAAAGAATAAAAAGAAGAAGTAGAAGATGAAGAAGAAGAATAAGAAGAAGAAGAATAAGAGGAAGTAAAAGAAGAAGAAGAATAAGAGGAGAAAGAAGAAGAAGAAGAAGTGGAAGACGTAGATGAAGAAAAAGAAAATGATGAACAAGAAGAAGAAGCCAAAGAAGAAAAGGAAGAAAAAGAAGTAGAAGTAGAAGAAGAAGAAGAAGAAGAAGAAGAAGAAGAAGAAATAAAAGTACAAAGAAGAAGAAGAGGTAAAAGAAGAAGTAAAAGAAGAAGAAGAAGAAGATAAGAAGTAGGAGGAGAAGAAGTAGTTGTTGTAGTAGCAATAGTAGTAGTTGTTGTAGAAGAATAAGAAAATGAAGAAGAAGAAGAAGGAGAGGAAGAAGAAGACGAGGAGGTGAAGGAGATGAAGTAGAAAAAGAAGAAGAGGAAGAAGAAGTAGTGGAAGAAGGAGAAGTAGAAGAAGAGGAAGAAGTAGAAATCAAAGAAGAAGACGAAGATAAGAAAAAAGAAGAAGAAGAAGAAAAGGACCATGATGAAGAGGAAGAGGAATAAGAAGAGGAAGCAGATGATGTTGAAGATGAAGAAGAAGAAGGACAAGAAGAACAAGTGGAAGAAGATGAAGAAGAAATTGGGGAAGAGGAAAAAGAAGAAGTAGAAGAGGAAAATTTGGAAGAAGAAGAAAATCAAGAGGAAGAAGAAGAAGAAAAAAAGAAGTAAAAGAAGAAGAGGAAGAAAAAGAAGAAGAAGAAGTTGGACAGAAGAAGAATAGGAAGAAGTGGAAGAGGAAGAAGAAAACAAAGAAGAAGAAGCAGAAGAAGAGAAAGAAGAAGAAGTTGAAGAAAAAGTAGAACAACAAGAAGAAAAAGGAGATGGAGAAGATGAAGGAGAAGAAGAAGAAGAAGAAGAAGAAGAAGAAGAAGAAGAAGATAAGGACGACGAAGAAGAAGAAGAAGATGAAGAAAAAGAGGAAGAAGAAGAAGAAGAAGAAGAAGAAGAAGATGATAAAGAAGAAGAAGATAATGAAGAAGAAGATGATGACGAAGAGGAGGTAGAAGAAAAAGAGGAAGAAGAAGAAGAAGAAGCAAAAGAAGAGGAAGAAAAAGAAGTAGAAGAAGAGGAAGACGAAGGTGTAGAAGAAGAAGAAGTAGAGGAAGAAGAAGAATAATAAGAAGAAGAAGAACAAGAATAAGAACAAGAAAAGAAGGAGGAAAAGAAGAAGATGATGATGAAGAAGAAGAAGAAGAGAAAGAAAAAGAAGAAGACAAAGAAGAAGAAGAAGGAGAAAAAGAAGAAGAAGAAGAAGAAGGAGAAGAAGAAGAAGAAGAAGAAGAAGAAGAAGAAGAAGAAGAAAAATAACAACAACAACAACAAAGAGAACAATAAGAAGAAGGATAAGAACGAGAATAAGAATAAGAATAACAAGAAGAAGGAGAAGAAAAACAAGAACAAGTACACGAAGAAGGAAAAGAGGAAGAAAAAGAAGTGGAAGAAGTGGAAGTAGAAGAAGAACAACAACAACAAGAAGGAGAATAAGAGGAAGAAGAAGAAGAGGAAAAAGAAGAAGAAGAAGAGGAAGAAGAAGATGAAGAGGAAGATGAAGAAAAAAAAGAAGTATATGGAAGAAGAAAAAGAAGAAGTAGAAGAAGAAGAGGAGGAAGAAGAAGCAGCAGAAGAAGAACAAGGTGAAGAAGAAGATCAAGAAGAAGAAGAAGAAGAAGAAGAAGAAAATGAATGTAGAGGAGGGGAAGAAGAAGAAGAAGTAGAATAGGAAAAAGTGGATGAAGAAGAAGAAGGAGAAGAAGGAGAAGAAGAAGAATAAGAGGAAGAGGAAGAAAAAGAAGAATAAGAAGAAGAAGTGGAAGAAGAGGAAAAAGAAGAATAAGAAGAAGAATAAGCTGATGAAGAAGAAGAAGAAGAATGTGACGACGTTGACTATAATGAAGAAGAAGAAGATGATAAAGAAGAAGAAGAATAAGATGAAGTAGAAGAAGAAGTAAAAAGAAGAAGATCAAGAAGAGGAAGAATAAGATAAAAAAAGGAGAAGAAGTAGTAGTAGAAGAAGAAGAAGAACAAGAACAAGTAGAATAAGAATAAGGGCACCAAGTAAAAGAAGCAGAAGATAAAGAAAAAGAAGAAGATGATGAAGAAGTATAAGAAGACGAAGAGAAGAAGAAGAAGAAGAATAAAAAAAAGTAGTAGAAGAAGAAGAAGTAGAAGAAGAAGAAGAAGATGATGATGAACATTAAAGGAGGAAGAAAAAGTAGAAGAAGAGTAAGAAGAAGAATAAAAAATAGAATTGAAGAAGAGAAAAGAGAAAAAGAAGATATAGAACACGAAAAAGAAAAAGAAGAAGAGGAAGAGGAAGTAGAAGAGGTAAAAGAAGATGGAGAGAAAGAAAAAGAAGAAGAATAATAATAATAAGAAAGAGAATAAGAATAAGAATAATAACAATAATAATAATAATAAGAGGAGGAAGAGGAAGAAGAAGAAGAAGAATAGAAGACAAAGAAAATGAAGAAGAAGAAGGAGAAGCTGAAGAAGAAATAGAAGAAGATGAAGAACAAAAAGATGTCAAAGAAGAAGAAGAAGAGAAACAAGAAGAAGATGATGAAGAGAAAGAAGGAGAAAAAGAGGAAGAAGAAGATTAGGAAGAAGAAGAAGAAGAAGAAGGAGAATAAGGAAAAGAAGGAAAAGGAGGAGGAGGAGAAGAAGAAGAGGAAGAAGGAGAAGAAGAAGAAGAAGAATACGATGTAGAAGAAGGAGAAAAAAACGAAGAAGAAGAAGAGAAAGAAGAAGAAGCAATGGTTGAAGGTGAAGAGGAAGAAGAAGAAGAAGCTGAAGACAAAAGGAAGAAGAAGAAGAAGAAGAAGAAGAAGAAGAAGAGGAAGAAGAGGAAGAGGAGGAGGAAGGTGAAGAAGAAATAAAAGAAAGAAAGAAGAAGAAGAAGGAGAAAGAGAAGGAGTCGAAGAAGAAGAGGAGAACAAGAAGGAGATGAACTAGTATTAGTAGTAGCAGCAGTAGTTGTAGTAGTAGTAGTCGAAGAAAAAGATGACGAGGAAGAAGTAGAAGAAGGTGAAGAAGAAGAAGATGAAGAAGAAGGAGAAGAAGAAGAAGAAGAATAAGAATAACTAGAAGATGAAGAAGTATAAGTAGAAGAAAAAGAAGAAGAAGTAGAAGTGGTAGAAGAAGAAGAATTAGATGATGAAAAAGAAGACGAAGATAAGAAGAAGAAGAAAAAGAAAATGACAACGATGAAGAGGAAGTGGAAGAAGAAGAAGATGAAGAAGAAGAAGGAGAAGAAGTGGAGGAGGAGAAGGAGGAAGAAGAAGAAGAAAAGAAGGAAGAGGAAAAAGAAGAAGAAGAAGAAGAAGATGAAAAAAAGGAAGAAAATTTAGAAGAAGATGAACAAAATTAAGGAGGGGAAGAAGAAGAAGAACAAGAAGAAGAAGAAAAAGAAGTCGAAGAAGGAGAAGAAGAAGAAAAAGAAGAACAAGAAGAAGAGGATGAGAAAGAGGAAAAAGAAGAAGTAGAAGATGTTTAAGAAAAAGTTGAGTAAGGAGAAGAAGTAGATGGAGAAGAAGAAGAAGAAGAAGGAGAAGACGAAGAAGAAGAAGAAGAAGATGAGGAAGAAGAAGATGAAGAAAAAGAATAAGAAGAATAAGAAGAAGATGATGATGATGAAGTAGAAGAAAAAGGAAATAAAGATGAAGGAAAAGAAGAAAAAAAGTAGTAGTAGAAGAAGAAGAAGAAGAAGATGAAGTGTTTCGTTGCACGGAAATCCCACAAGAGGGGGGGGGGGCGTGAATTTTGTATTTAAAAATTTTATAACTTTCGAAATTAAAAACTTAAAAGTTTTAAGCCCGAATAAAGAAATTTGAACACAAAAGTTTTTAGGTGGTTCGACTCAAAACCGAGATTACGTCCACCCCCAACCAGTGTTGGGAAAAATCCACTAAATGCACTAATTACAAGTGAGGTTTTTTGTATGGTTCACCTTAAACCTACTTGGGATATTTACTACGGCTAATCCCGAACCTACTTGAGTTTTTTTCCGGGCTCAACGCAAACCCGGGGCTTTAGTACTACTGCCGGGATGCCTTACCCCAAAACGAAAAATACAATGATTTGCAAAAAGAACTTAGGAGAAATAGGAGAAAAGGGAGGCACACCCAATTGAGAAATTAGAAGGATAGAAATGTTAAAAATCGAATCATGAACCTCTAATTTCAAGCGCATTGTTGCAGTTTTCCTTTTGAGCTTGAAGGTACCATTTTTGCTTGTGAGTGCTCGAATTTGAGATCTGAAATCTTTGAAAGAATTTAGCAAAGGTAAACTAAATAAATCTTAATTCTTCCCTATTTATAGAGCTTAAAATTGAGCTCAAAAAATCACTCCCAACGGCTCTTAAAATCAACTAGCAGTTTGGGTAACGGACGGGAAACAGCTACCGTCCGATTCGGGCCCAAACACGAACGGCATGGATTGAATCTCGAATTTACCATTTGAGATTAATCCCGTCCGTTTGATCTAGGTGGGCTTGATCTGAGCAGTTGGATTCTGCGCACACTATCTTGTATGTATTAATAAAATGTGTTCTGACATAATTCGAATTAAAACAGTTTACCTCAGTGGTTTTGCGTCCTGGCGCATATCTGCGCAGCCTGGGTTCAATTCTTTCGCATGTTATTTTAAGCTGAATAATCTCAGCCTTCCGATCGTGCTTATTCTTCTGATTTCTTTGATAGTAATGTTGGAATTTAGTCCCACATCGCAGAAAAATCATTGCCAATGCGCTTTAAAACTAATTCGTTTCCTATCAAACTCGAGCCTCTTTGGGGTTGGCTCCCCCTTCCTTGACCAGGATTTCATCACCTGGTCGGGTTGACTTGACCATGCACTATTCATTGACCGTTGATCGTAGCTGTAGTTTGACCTAGCCGAGCTCCTCTCTGCGTGCTTTGGGCGGGCTTGGCTTAGCCAAGCACTGTTCATTTGACCGTTGACCACAGCTGTAGCTTCACCTCGCCTTGCTCCTCTTGGCAGGCTTTGGGTGATCTTGGCTAGGCCTTTTTGGGTCAACCAATTTTTTTTTTTAACTTCTAAAAGACCTGGACGGGCTAATTGCATGATGGGTCTGCCCGCCCAGTGCTACAGTGAATTTTTCCGAGACTTAAGCTGTTTTAAGGTTGATTGAAAGAATTTTTGTGCTAAAATTTTAAATATAAGTGTACCAAAATAATTTTATATTATCATAGTATTATAAGTTTTCTAAATGACTACGAAAAGAAATTTATCAAAAATAATTCTTAAATAATTTTAAAAAATCAAATACCAATGCCTATACTTTTTGTCAATAAAGCTTAGCCCAAAAATTGAAATTCAATAATTATTAATTTATAACATTTTTAAATATTAATACTACTAGTGTGCCTCATAATCTCAAAAATTGGACATCTCAATTTCGAGAAAAATTAATAAAAACTCAAATATGAAAATTCTAGTACATGTCTCAAATTTCCTTGAAGTATGCCATGGCTTCAAGGTCCTTAGAGACCACTATTTTAGACATGAGAAATACATAGCTTGATCGAATTAAATATTAATAATTTTACTTAAAATCAAACTTAAATAAAATATAAAAATTTATGCTTGATTCATCAAACACAAGGGTGTAACAATCTCTCCCTTTTGATGATGGCAAGACATAAATGTTTTAAATCTTAATGAGGAGATTAATAATTATTATGCTCCGCCTAACTCCTAACTATTCGCCCCCTTGGAACCTAGCACATAATCGAACGCTAAATAGAATGTTGAGCCTACTGGCTGTAAGATATAATAAATATCCTATAAGTCCTCTATAAAGTTTTTGGTCTATGGTTTTCCCTTGTTCATCTTGGTCTAATTGAATAGATTGATTCATGGGAATTTTTCTAGGTTTCATATTTTCATAACCATATTTCTTAAACATTTCTTTCAAATATTTTATTTGAGAAATAAAAATACCATCTTTTAGTTGTCTTATTTGCAATCCTAAGAAAAGCTTTAGCTCACCCATCATGCTCATTTCAAATTCCTTAGTCATTAGATCTCCAAATTCTCTACACATTTCTTCTTTTGTATTACTAAAAATAATATCATCAACATAAATCTGAACAATTAATAAATCATCTCCTAAAGGCTTTAGAAATAATGTAGTATCTGATTTACCCTTTCTAAAGCCACTTTCTACTAGATAATTACTCAACCTATGGTACCATGCACGTGGAGCTTGTTTAAGGCCGTAAAGAGCTTTCTTAAGCTTGTAGACCTAATTATCTTGTGTATGATTTTCAAAACATGGTGGTTGTTCTACAAACACATCATCTTCTATTATTCCATTTAAGAAAGCACTTTTTACATCCATTTGAAATAATCTAAAATTCTTATGACATGAATATGCTAGAAGTAATCTAATTGCTTCTAACCTAGCTACGGGTGCAAATGAATCCTCAAAATCAATACCTTCTATTTGACTATATCCCTTTGCAATAAGTCTAGCCTTATTCCTAATTATTACACCATTTTCATCTAATTTATTTTTATAGTCCCATCTAGTACCAATTACTTGTTGATCACTAGGTCTTGATACTAATTCCCAAACTTGATTTCTTTCAAATTGGTCTAACTCTTCATTCATAGCTTGAACCCAATAATCATACACAAGGGCTTCTTCTATAGAACTGGGTTCAAAAAATGACACAAAGAAACTATGATTTATATCTCTAATTGAAGCTCTAGTCTTGATTCTTTGGTTCACATCTCCTATAATCAAATCTTTTGGATGTGAGGTTGCAAATTTCCATCCTTTACATAAATTATTTTCTTTTTCTTTTTCCTTTTCTATTTCTAGATTTTCTTTAGTTAAATCTAGATTCTTTACTAATTCTATTTCATCTTCTAAATGCTTTTCACTAACTAGTTGAATTGTCTCATCAAACACAACATGCATTGTTTCCTCTATTTTATGTGCTTCTTGATTAAAAACTCTATATGCTTTTCTAATTGATGAATATCCTAAAAAGATTCCTACACTTGCCTTCTCATCAAACTTTTCTAAGTTTGCTCTCTCATTTTTAAGAATAGTGCACTTACAACCAAAAACATGAAAAAAACTAAGATTTGGTTTCTTCTTCCTTAGCAATTCATAAGGAGTTTTCTTCAACTTTGGTCTCAAATTAACCCTATTTATGATGTAACACGCCGTGCTAATAGCTTCGGCCACAAAATATTTGGGTAAGTTATATTCGGCTAACATGGTTCTACCCATCTCAACTAATGTTCTATTCTTTCTTTCTACAATGCCATTTTGTTGTGGTGTATATGGGCATGTGAATTGATGTTTGATTCCTTTCGCTTTACAAAACTCACTAAAATATTCATTCTTAAATTCACTCCCATTATCACTTTGCATACAAATTAATTTTAGACTATGTTGTCTTTCTAACTCTCTAATCAAATCTTCAAAGTTCTCAAAGGCTTCATTTTTATGTCTAAGAAAAAACACCCAAGTATATCTAGAAAAATCATCAACTATAACAAATTCGTATTGTTTTCCTCCTAAACTCAAAGGTTGTATTGGACCAAAAAGATCTAAGTAGATTCTTTCTAAAGGTCTACTAGTTGTTAATTCATTTTGAGATTTGAAAGAGGATTTAACTTGTTTTCCCTTTTAGCAAGATTCACACAACTCCCAATTTGACTTGCTTGGTTTTGGAAGGCCTCTAACTACATCTAATTTTGAAATCTTCTTCAAGGTGGAGTATCCCACATGGCCTAATCTTCTATGCCATAATGAATTCTCATTAGATTGGGTCACTAGGCATTCCAAACGACTAGCTTCTAGTTGTCCAAAATTAATTACATATGTATCACATTTTCTTTTACCTATAAGTAGTTCAACATTATTTTTCATGATTTTGCAAGCTTTTGTATTAAAAAAAATATCAAATCCATTATCACAAAGTTGACTAATACTAATCAAATTAAATTCGAAGCCTTCTACTAAAAATACATTTGAAAGTGTAAAATTTGTCGTACGTACATCTCCAATTCCAATTATTCTTTTCTTTGTGTTGTCTCCTAGAGTCACCTTCCTATTTGGACCCGATCTCAATGATTTGAATTTACTTTTGTCTCCAGTCATGTGTCTTGCGCATCCACTATCCAATACCCAAGATGTGGATTTCGATTTTCTCCTTGGTTTTGACTGTATGAGGTGTAAAATTTAAATTAGAAAGTATACCACTAAATGAAATCATCAATTTAAATTTTCTAAATATCCTAGACCTATCCTAAGATATCTCCAAATATTTTGGAGACCTTTTCTTCTAGTCTTCTAAGTCATGCTCTTAGGAACCCAAGAAACCTTGGGTTGAACCTTAAATAGTACTTGCATGTTCTCCTTTTTAACAATCCATCTAACATTTTGTGTTTGTGTATACATATTTCTTCTAAAGAAGCAATCTTTCATAGTGTGTCCAGGTTTACAACAATAAAAACAAACGATGTTTGATGGCCTAGGCATGCTCAAATATCTAGGTTTTTTGAAATTGAAAGCATGTGAATGATAATAAGCATTTGAAACATGTGTAGTTTTATTTACTCTAGCATGCTCAAAAGATTGTATTTTTTCTTTTAAAACTGAAATATCTTGCTTCAAAGAAGTATTTTTCAATGATAAGAGATGCCTTTTCTTCATATATATGTTCACTTTCTAATTTTTTTCTTTTCATCTTCTTTCATGACAAAATCAAGCAATTCAACATTTTCTTTGTAGCTCCTTTTTAATTTTTTATGTGCACTCATTAAGGAAGTTAATGCATTCATAATTTCAATGTAATTATTTTCAAGAGTATCTCTTGTCCAAGAGCTTACCTCATTTTCTTCTTCTTCTTCACTTGAAGATGATGAGGATGCCTCGTTTGCCATAAAGCAAATCATTCCTTCTTCTCCTCTACTTGTGCTTGAAAAGTCTGAATCTTCAGAGACACTCCATGTAGCTTGAAATGCTTTCTTTTTCTTCAAGCTCTTCTTCTTCTTCTTCTTTTCTCCCTCCTACAAATGCTTGTCTTTGAGTTTTGTACATTCCGATTTAATATGACCAGTTTGACCACACTCAAAACAACTTGGTGGCATCTTCCTCTCTTTATTACTTTTCTTCTTCCATTTCCTATTAAGAAAGCTCTTTGCCAAATTTTTAGCTAAACCATTAACATGGAAACTTACCTCATCCTCTAAATTCGTGGAGGAGGTGGAAGTGGAATTCAAATTGCTTTTGGTGGCTTTGAAAGCCATTGGTTCTTCCTTTCTTCATTCATACTTTAACTTGCTTGTAGAAGCCTCTTCTGTAAGTCTCCTTGACATTTCTATTTCGTCGATAAGAAGTTCCCCAAGGAGTTCATCCAATGAAAGTTTGCTAAGATCTTTAGCGGCTTTAATAGCCGTTGCAAGTGGATAAAATTCCTTTGGAAGGATTCTCAAAATTTTCCTAGCAAGGTCACCATTTGAGAATGCCCTCCCAAGGTTTGCTAATCCATTTGTAATATCATTAAATCTTAAAAACATGCTCTTAATACTTTCATTGGGATTCATTCTAAAAAGTTCGTAGTCATGTGTCAGGATATTGATCTTAGTTTCTTTCACTTGTGAGGTACCCTCATAAGTTACTTCGAGTTTTTTCTATATCTCAAAAGTCGTATGCAAATTCATAATTTGCGTAAACTCACTAGGAGAAATTTCACAATGAAGATAGTTCAATGCCGTAGCATTTAATTGAGCCAATCTTTTGTGCTCAACGTTATACTCACTAAAGGGCTTGACTTCATCAGTAGAAGAATCTCTAGGAAGTTCACAAGGCTTCGTCATGACTTCTCACAATTCCAAATCAATAGATTGAATGAAAATTCTAAAACAATTTTTCTAATATAAATAAAATTCTCCTTTAAATAATGGAGGTCGATTTGAAGAAAAACCTTCACATAAGGTTGCCCTCATTTCGACCAAAGAGGAAGCCATACAAAATCACAAAAAAACATTGTGAGAAAGCCTTCACTTAGCACAAGAGGATCTTCCACGTGATGTTACTCACGTAATTTGGGGTTCCTTGCTCTGATACCAATTGAAGTGTTTCGTACTAAGGAAATCCCACAAGAGGGGGGTGAATTGTGTATTTAAAAATTTTATAACTTTCGAAATTAAAAACTTAAAAGTTTTAAGCATGAATAAAGAAATTTGAACACAAAAGTTTTTAGGTGGTTCGACTCAAAACCGAGTCTACGTCCACCCCCAACTGGTGTTGGGAATAATCCACTAAATGCACCAATTACAAGTGAGTTTTTTCGTACGGTTCACCACAAACCTACTTGTGATTTTTACTACGACTAATCCCGAACCTACTTGAGTTTTTTTTTCTGGGCTCAACTCAAACCCGGGGCTTTAGCACTACTGTCGGGATGCACTTACCCCAAAACGAAAAATACAACGATTGGCAAAAAGAACTTATGAGAAATAGGAGAAAAGGGAGGCACACCCAATTGAAAAATTAGAAGGATAGAAATGTGAAAAATAGAATCATAAACCCCTAATTTCAAGCGCCTTGTTGCAGTTTTCCTTTGGAGCTTGAAGGCAATGTTTTTGCTTGTGATTGCTCGAATTTGAGATCTGAAATCTTTTAAAATATTTAGCAAAGGTAAACTAAATAAATCTTAATTCTTCCCTATTTATAGAGCTTAAAATTGAGCTCAAAAAATCACTCCCAACGGCTCTTAAAATCAACTAGCCGTTTGGCTAACGGACGGAAAACGGCTACCGTCCGATTCAGGCCCAAACACGGACGACATGGATTGAATTTCGAATTTATCATTTGAGATTAATCCCGTCCGTTCAATCTGGGCAGCTTGATCTGAGCAGTTGGATTCCGCACACGCTGTCTTGTATGTATTAATAAAATGTGTTCTGACATAATTCAAATAAAAAAGTTTACCTCAGTGGTTTCACGTCCTGGCGCATATCCGCGCAGCCTGGGTTCGATTCTTCCGCATGTCATTTTAGGCTGAATAATCTCAACCGTCCGATCGCGCTTGTTCTTCTGATTTCTTTGATAGTAAGGTTGGAATTTAGTCCCACATCACAGAAAAATAATTGCCATTGCGCTTTAAAACTAATTCGCTTCTTATCAAACTCAAGCCTCTTTGGGGTTGGCTCCTCCCTTCCTTGACTGGGATTTCTTCACCTAGTCGGGTTGGCTTGACCATGCACTGTTCATTGACAATTGACCATCGCTGTAGTTTGACCTAGCCGAGCTCCTCTCTGTGGGCTTTGGGCTGGCTTTGCTTAGCCAAGCACTGTTCATTTGACCGTTGACCACTGCTGTAGCTTGACCTCGTATTGCTCCTCTCGGCAGGCTTTGGGCGGTCTTGGCTAGCCCTTTTTGGGTCAATCAATTTTTTTTTTAATTTCTAAGAGACCTGGATGGGCTAATTGCATGACGGGTTAGCCCGCCCTATGCTACAGTGAATTTTCTCGAGACTTAAGCTTTTTTAAGGTTGATTGGAAGAATTTTTGTGCTAAAATTTAAAATATAAGTGTACCAAAATAATTTTATGTTATCATAGTATTATAAGTTTTCTAAATGACTATGAAAAGAAATTTATCAAAAATAATTCCTAAATAATTTTAAAAAATCAAATACCAATGTCTATACTTTTTGTCAATAAAGCTTGGCCCAAAAATCAAAATTCAATAATTATTAATTTTATAAAATTTTTTAAATATTAATACTACTAGTGTGCCTCATAATCTTAAAAATTGGACATCTCAATTTTGAGAAAAATTAATAAAAACTCAAATATGAAAATTCTAGTACATGTCTCAAATTTCCTTGAAGTATACGATGGCTTCAAGGTCCTTAGAGACCATTATTTTAGACATGCGAAATACATGGCTTGATTTAATTAAATATTAACAATTTTACTTAAAATCAAACTTAAATAAAATATAAAAATTTATGCTTGATTCATCAAACACAAGGGTGTAACAATCTCTCCCTTTTGATGATGGCAAGACATAAATGTTTTAAATCTTAATGAGGAGATTAATAATTATTATGCTCCCCTTAACTCCTAACTATTCTCCCCCTTTGACACCATCAATAAAAGGGAGTTAGCCCTAAGCAATGTCTAAAATTCCTCATTGTTCTCTCATTGTTTGAAATTGCTCCGATGGTAAGGTTTGGTAAAAATGTCAACCAATTCAAGCTTAGTAGGAACATACTCGAATTCTACTAATCCTTTGGCCACTTGGTCTCCAATAAAGTGATATCTAACATCTATGTGCTTAGTCCTAGAATGATGAACTTGATTCTTGGCTAATGCTAATGCACTAGTATTATCAATTCTAATAGGTATATGTGTGACTTCTAAACCATAGTCTTGAAGTTGTTGTCTTAACCATAGTACTTGAGCAACACAACTTCCAACAGCAACATATTCAGCTTCTGTTGTTGACAAGGCTATAAAATTTTATTTTTTGCTTGACCATGAAACAAGACAATGTCCCAAGAATTGACATGTCCCTGATGTGCTCTTCCAATCCACTTTAGATCCTCCAAAATCTGAATCTGTATAGCCAATGAGTTCACAAGAAAGTTCATTTCTAGGATACCATAATCCTAGAGTCATAGTTCCCTTCAAATATTTGAAGAGTGCTTTAACAACTTTTAAGTGACTTTCCTTTGGGTTTGCTTGGAACCTAGCACATAATCCAACACTAAATAGAATGTCGGGCCTACTAGCTGTAAGGTATAATAAATATCCTATAAGTCCTCTATAAAGTTTTTGGGCTATGGTTTTCCCTTGTTCATTTAGGTCTAATTGAATAGATTGATTCATGGGAATTTTTCTAGGTTTCATATTTTCATAATCATATTTCTTAAACATTTCTTTCAAATATTTTGTTTGAGAAATAAAAATACCATCTTTTAGTTGTCTTATTTGCAATCCTAAGAAAAACTTTAGCTCACCCATCATGCTCATTTCAAATTCCATAGTCATTAGATCTCCAAATTCTCTACACATTTCTTCTTTTGTACTACTAAAAATAATATCATCAACATAAATCTGAACAATTAATAAATCATCTCCTAAAGACTTTAGAAATAATGTAGTATCTGATTTACCCTTTCTAAAGCCACTTTCTACTAGATAATTACTCAACCTATGGTACCATGCACATGGAGCTTGTTTAAGGCTGTAAAGAGCTTTCTTAAGCTAGTAGACATAATTATCTTGTGTATGATTTTCAAAACATGGTGGTTGTTCTACAAACACATCATCTTCTATTATTCCATTTAAGAAAGCACTTTTTACATCCATTTGAAATAATCTAAAATTCTTATAACATGAATATGCTAGAAGTAATCTAATTGCTTCTAACCTAGCTACGGGTGCAAATGAATCCTCAAAATCAATACCTTCTATTTGACAATATCCCTTAGCAACAAGTCTAGCCTTATTCCTAATTATTACACCATTTTCATCTAATTTATTTTTATAGACCCATCTAGTACCAATTACTTGTTGATCATTAGGTCTTGGTACTAATTCCCAAACTTCATTTCTTCCAAATTGGTTTAACTCTTCATTCATAGCTTGAACCCAATAATCATCCACAAGGGCTTCTTCTATAGAACTGGGTTCAAAAAATGACACAAAGGCACTATGATTTATATCTCTAATTGAAGCTCTAGTCTTCATTCCCTCGTTCACATCTCCTATAATCAAATCCTTTGGATGTGAGGTTGCAAATTTCCATCCTTTAGATAAATTATTTTCTTCTTATTTTTCCTTTTCTATTTCTAGATTTTCTTTATTTAAATCTAGATTCTTTACTAATTCTATTTCATCTTCTAAATGCTTTTCACTAACTAGTTGAATTGTCTCATCAAACACAACATGCATTGTTTCCTCTATTTTATGTGATTCTTGATTAAAAACTCTATATGCTTTTCTAATTGATGAATATCCTAAAAAGATTCCTACACTTGCCTTCTCATTAAACTTTCCTAAGTTTGCTCTCTCATTTTTAAGAATAGTGCACTTACAACCAAAAACATGAAAATAACTAAGATTTGGTTTCTTCTTCCTTAGCAATTTATAAGGAGTTTTCTTCAACTTTGGTCTCAAATTAACCCTATTTATGATGTAACATGCCGTGCTAATAGCTTCGGCCCAAAAATATTTGGGTAAGTTATATTCGGCTAACATGGTTCTACCCATCTCAACTAATGTTCTATTCTTTCTTTCTACAATGCCATTTTGTTGTGGTGTATATGGGCATGTGAATTGATGTTTGATTCCTTTCTCTTTACAAAACTCACTAAAATATTCATTCTTAAATTCACTCCCATTATCACTTTGCATACAAATTAATTTTAGACTATGTTGTCTTTCTAACTCTCTAATCAAATCTTCAAAGTTCTCAAAGGCTTCATTTTTATGTATAAGAAAAAACACCCAAGTATATCTAGAAAAATCATCAACTATAACAAATTCGTATTGTTTTCCTCCTAAACTCAAAGGTTGTATTGGACCAAAAAGATCTAAGTAGATTCTTTCTAAAGGTCTACTAGTTGTTAATTCATTTTGAGATTTGAAAGAGGATTTAACTTGTTTTCCCTTTTAGCAAGATTCACACAACTCCAAATTTGACTTGCTTGGTTTTGGAAGGCCTCTAACTACATCTAATTTTGAAATCTTCTTCAAGGTGGAGTATCCCACATGGCCTAATCTTCTATGCCATAATGAATTCTCATTAGATTGGGTCACTAGGCATTCCAAACGACTAGCTTCTAGTTGTCCAAAATTAATTACATATGTATCACATTTTCTTTTACCTATAAGTAGTTCAACATTATTTTTCATGATTTTGCAAGCTTTTGTATTAAAAACAATATCAAATCAATTATCACAAAGTTGACTAATACTAATCAAATTAAATTCGAAGCCTTCTACTAAAAATACATTTGAAAGTGTAAAATTTGTCGTACGTACATCTCCAATTCCAATTATTCTTTTCTTTGTGTTGTCTCCTAGAGTCACCTTCCTATTTGGACCCGATCTCAATGATTTGAATTTACTTTTGTCTCCAGTCATGTGTCTTGCGCATCCACTATCCAATACCCAAGATGTGGATTTCGATTTTCTCCTTGGTTTTGACTGTATGAGGTGTAAAATTTAAATTAGAAAGTATACCACTAAATGAAATCATCAATTTAAATTTTCTAAATATCCTAGACCTATCCTAAAATATCTCCAAATATTTTGGAGACCTTTTCTTCTAGTCTTCTAAGTCATGCTCTTAGGAACCCAAGAAACCTTGGGTTGAACCTTAAATGGTACTTGCATGTTCTCCTTTTTAACAATCCATCTAACATTTTGTGTTTGTGTATACATATTTCTTCTAAAGAAGCAATCTTTCATAGTGTGTCCAGGTTTACAACAATAAAAACAAAAGATGTTTGATGGCCTAGGCATGCTCAAATATCTAGGTTTTTTGAAATTGAAAGCATGTGAATGATAATAAGCATTTGAAACATGTGTAGTTTTATTTACTCTAGCATGCTCAAAAGATTGTATTTTTTCTTTTAAAACTGAAATATCTTGCTTCAAAGAAGTATTTTTCAATGATAAGAGATGCCTTTTCTTCACATATATGTTCACTTTCTAATTTTTTTCTTTTCATCTTCTTTCATGACAAAATTAAGCAATTCAACATTTTCTTTGTAGCTCCTTTTTAATTTTTTATGTGCACTCATTAAGGAAGTTAATGCATTCATAATTTCAATGTAATTATTTTCAAGAGTATCTCTTGTCCAAGAGCTTACCTCATTTTCTTCTTCTTCTTCACTTGAAGATGATGAGGATGCCTCGTTTGCCATAAAGCAAATCATTCCTTCTTCTCCTCTACTTGTGCTTGAAAAGTCTGAATCTTCAGAGACACTCCATGTAGCTTGAAATGCTTTCTTTTTCTTCAAGCTCTTCTTCTTCTTCCTCTTTTCTCCCTCCTTTAAATGCTTGTCTTTAAGTTTTGTACATTCTGGTTTAATATGACCAGTTTGACCACACTCAAAACAAGTTGGTGGCCTCTTCCTCTCTTTATTACTTTTCTTCTTCCATTTCCTATTAAGAAAGCTCTTTGCCAAATTTTTAGCTAAACCATTAACATGGAAACTTACCTCATCCTCTAAATCCGTGGAGGAGGTGGAAGTGGAATCCGAATTGCTTTTGGTGGCTTTAAAAGCCATTGGTTCTTCCTTTCTTCTTCCATACTTTAACTTGCTTGTAGAAGCCTCTTTTGTAAGTCTCCTTGACATTTCTATTTCGGCGGTAAGAAGTTCCCCAAGGAGTTCATCCAATAAAAGTTTGCTAAGATCCTTTGTGGCTTTAATAGCCATTGCATGTGGATCAAATTCCTTTGGAAGGATTCTCAAAATTTTCCTAACAAGGTCACCATTTGAGAATGCCCTCCCAAGGTTTGCCAATCCATTTGTAATATCATTAAATCTCAAAAACATGCTCTTAATACTTTCATTGGGATTTATTCTAAAAAGTTAGTAGTCATGGGTCAGGATATTGATCTTAGTTTCTTTCACTTGTGAGGTACCCTCATAAGTTACTTTGAGTTTTTTCCATACCTCAAAAGCCGTATGCAAATTCATAATTTACGTAAACTCACTAGGAGAAATTCCACAATGAAGATAGTTCAATGCCCTAGCATTTAATTGAGCCAATCTTTTGTGCTCAACGTTAAACTCACTAAAGGGCTTGACTTCATTAGTAGAAGAATCTCTAAGAAGTTCACAAGGCTTCGTAATGACTTCCCACAATTCCAAATCAATAGATTGAATGAAAATTCTAAAACAATTTTTCAAATATAAATAAAATTCTTCTTTAAATAATGGAGGCTGATTTGAAGAAAAACCTTCACATAAGGTTGTACTCATTTTGACCAAAGAGGAAGCCATACAAAATCACAAAAAAAAAATTGTGAGAAAGCCTTCACTTAACACAAGAGGATCTCCTATGTGATGTTACTCACGTAATTTGGGGTTCCTTGCTCTGATACCAATTGAAGTGTTTCGTGCTAAGGAAATCCCACAATAGGGGGGGGGGGTGAATTGTGTATTTAAAAATTTAATAAATTTCAAAATTAAAAACTTAAAAGTTTTAAGCACGAATAAAGAAATTTGAACACAAAAGTTTTTAGGAGGTTCAACTCAAAACCGAGTCTACGTCCACCCCCAACCGGTGTTGGGAAAAATCCACTAAATGCACTAATTACAAGTGAGGGTTTTGGTACGGTTCACCTCAAACCTACTTGGGATTTTTACTACGGCTAATCCCGAACCTACTTGAGTTTTTTTTCTGGGCTCAACTCAAACCCGAGGCTTTAGCACTACTGCCGGGATGCCCTTACCCCAAAACCAAAAATACAACGATTGGCAAAAAGAACTTAGGAGAAATAGGAGAAAAGGGAGGCATACCTAATTGAAAAATTAGAAGGATAGAAATGTGAAAAATCGAATCATGAACCTCTAATTTGAAGCGCCTTGTTGCAGTTTTCCTTTTGAGCTTGAAGGCAACGTTTTTGTTTGTGATTGCTCGAATTTGAGATCTGAAATCTTTGAAAGAATTTAGCAAAGGTAAAATAAATAAATCTTGATTCTTCCCTATTTATAGAGCTTAAAATTGAGCTCAAAAAATCACTCCCAACGGCTCTTAAAATAAACTAGCCGTTTGGGTAACGGACGGAAAACAGCTACCGTTCAATTCTGGCCCAAACACGGATGGCATGGATTGAATCTCGAATTTACCGTTTGAGATTAATCCCGTCCGTTCAATCTGGGCGGGCTTGATCTGAGCAATTGGATTCTGCATACGCTGTCTTGTATGTATTAATAAAATTTATTCTGACATAATTCAAATTAAAACAGTTTACCTTAGTGGTTTCGCATCCTGGCACATATTCGCGCAGCCTGGGTTCGATTCTTCGGCATGTCATTTTAGGCTTAATAATCTCAGCCGTCCGAACGCGCTTTTTTTTTTTTTTTTTTTTTGCGCCGGAAAAGCAGGAATTTTTTTTTTCCAAAATTTTATTGATATAAAAAGAGGTACAAGTGCTTCCGCCTAGCAGAATTACATAAGTCCTAATTTGCTAAGGGTGAGGATTTCTGCAGAAAGCAGATGCCTCGTTCCCCCATTATAAAGCTGAGCAAGAAACCGTTGAGATTCCCGAAGAAATTTGTCCGGAGGGCTGTAGGCACCATCAAAAATCGTAGAGTTCCAGTTCTTCCAGGCCATCCAACATATAGTAGCAGGAATCACAAAGGCAAGGGAGCTTATAGTGGAGCAGTGCGACCACCAGTAAAGGATCCTGTTATGGTAGGGCAGCAGACTGGCGATGCCCAAACGACGTTCCAACCAAAGCCAAGTAGGATTGGAATGAGAGCAGTTCCAGAAAATGTGGTCCATGGTATCAATTGCAGGGCAGAAAGGGCATTTGGGAGCAATAGAGATACCGATTCTTTGGATCTTATGAGGAAGGGGGAGGGCATCATTTAGGATTCTCCATAGCAGGATAGAAATTTTTGTTGGGATCCTCTTGTGCCATAGGAGGTTGGCGCGAAAATGGCTTTTGAACTGAGGTAGGACCAAGTGGCAGAGCTTACCGTAAGCCAACGCGAAGGAGAACTTCCCATAGTTGTCCGTGCAGCACCCAACCCAAAGCCCCACCCAATTGAGCTGGCTCACCAGGTCGTCCGCAGGGGGACGAAAGCGGGTCCGAGCGGCCTACCTGCGACCCAAATCGTCCGAACCGGACGAAGCAGAGCCGGAGCGGTCCGAACAGTCATCGTCCCCGGCACGCACGAAACGTAGCTGGTGAATAAACCGAACCAATCTTCTCCATCCCGACGAGTCCCCCTGGCGGATAGAAATACCATCTTCCCTGGCGAGGTACGCTTGCAGCACGAATCGGGACCATGGCGTAACAGTGTGAAGAATACGCCACCAGATAGACCCAGTTTGAGTGAAGACCTGAGAGCCGAAATTGAAAAGACCGATGCCAGAGTAGTTGGTGGGTCTGGCGAGCTTATGCCAGGCGGCCCAGTGATGTTTATTGCCGAATTTGGTTGTACCCCAGAAAAAATTGGCAAGGATGCTGTTGATGCGACTGATCACCACTTTCGACGGGTTCAAAGCAGCCGAGACATAGGAATACATGGAAGAGACCACCGAGTTGATTAGGACATTTCTGCCCCCTATTGAAAGCAGCCGGTTCTGCCAGGAAGAGATGCAAGACCTGACTGAGTCGATTAGCCTCTGAAACTGACCCGAACGGACAGGCCCAGAGTCAAGGCTGCAGCCAAGGTGGAGAAAAGGGCAGCGGCTTGGCTTTGAATCCCAGCAGACGGAACGTCAGCTTTTTAGTTCCAGCCGGAGTGGATTTAGCATGAATAATGAAAGATTTATCCCTGTTAAGCTCGAGAGCAGAGGCCTGAAGGAATAGTTCGAGGTGGTTGAGCAGAGCCCGGAGAGAGTTTCTGTTGCTAGTAGTGAAGATGATGAGGTCATCCGCAAAAGCTAGATGCGAGACAGGGGCACAGCCCGGGATGGAAGAAAACTTCATAACCTCACCGGAGTTATAGGCGTGACGTAGGACCCGACTAAACGAATCCAATAATATGATGAACAGAGCCGACGAAAGGGGGTCCCCTTGGCGAACGCCACAGCACGGCTGAAAAAAACCTTTAGGAGAGCCATTTACAAGGACAGATAACCAGGTGGAATTGAGTACATTGCTTATGAGGGTGCAGAGATGGTCATTGAAGCCACGGGCCCGAAGGACAGTGCGTAAGAAATCCCAGTTAACACTGTCAAAAGCAGACTTAAAGTCGATTTTGAGAAGGAGATTCCGGTCTTTGCGTCGTCTGTTGATCCGGGTTAACATCTCCTGAACCAGCAACAGGTTGTCGGTGATATTCCTCCCCTTGACAAAGGCGGACTGCTCGGCGGAGATGAGCCCAGGAAGCAAAGGGGCAAGTCTGGAGAAGAGCAGTTTGGTGAACAGTTTGCTACCCACGTTGCATAAAGCGATTGGGCAAAAGTCATTTGGGGAGGAGGCAGCTGGGGACTTGGGGATCAAGCAAAGCCACGCCGCGCCAAGGGCTTTAGGGATAGCAGTACCAGATAGGAAGTCGTTGCAGGCGTCGACCAAATCCTGAGCCAAGAGCAACCAACATTGCTTGAAGAATTTGACCGTGAAGCCATCCGGTCTAGGAGCACTCGAATCCGCCATGGCCGATAGAACACCAAACAGCTCAAGGGCATCCGTTGGCCGAGTAAGACTGGCATTCTGGGCCGGCGAGATGGAGTGCGGCGAGTGCGACAAAATGGAGTCAACGGTAGAATTGCAGATTGGTCTGTCCTTGTACAAATTACAGAAGTGGGAGACGAGAAATTGATCCAGTTCCACCCCTTCCGACCAAGACCCGTCCGGCTTGATCAGCTTGTGGATGCCAAGGGAATGCTGCTTCATCTTAACTGTGGCATGAAAAAAATTGGTGTTGGCGTCACCCTCGTTGAGCCAATGCAGCCCTGCCTTTTGACGCCAGTACTCCTCCTCTGCTTTCAGGCGCAGCTGCAGGGACCTGTACGCAGAATCGAGCCTAGCCACATTAACTGAGTTGGGGCATGAGTCAAGAGTTGCTTCAGCATCCTGAACCTCCTGCTCTGACTGGTTCTTCCTTTCAAAGATGTTACCAAAGGCAATCTTGTTCCAGGTCTTGAGCTCTGCTTTTAGTCGAGCCAGCTTACCAGCAAGTTTGAACATCCCGGAGGCGGCGATTGGGGCAGACCACGAAGTCTTAACCAACTCCGCGAAGTCAGGGTGTTGCAGCCAGATGTTGAGGAAGCGAAACGGCCTCGCCCCGGAGGGGCGTGGAGACAGAACGTGGAAGAGCAAAGGTGCATGGTCGGATGTTGTCCGCGGGAGGGTCTCGATTTTCCCATTAGGAAAGACATCGAGCCAGCGGTCATTACAGAGGAAATAGTCCAATTTCTTGAGCCTAATCCTGCCCCGACATTTGCCCATCCAGGAGAAAGGGCTACCAGTAGTGGGTGGGATGTGAAGATTGGTCTCGAATAATAGGGATTGAAAGTCATTAGCCACTCTGCTGTCGAAACGCGTCGTCCCCGACTGTTCATCCGTGCGCAGGGTAACGTTGAAATCCCCGCCAATGCACCAAGGATAGCAACCAACGTCGAGCTTTGTTCCTTCTAAGAATAGCCACAGCTCCCTGCGCTGAATGTAATTATGCTTACCATATACAACAGTGACAAAAACTGGGCCGGCCGAAGCCCCAAGAATGGATAGTTGCATCGTAACTGCTTGATCCGACCCACGGATGACCGATAAACGGCACCGGGATGACCAAAGCAGCCAAATTTTCCCTGACGAGGCACTCAACCCATCTTGCAATCCAATTTGTGAACAAATGAGCGGGATGTGATCCTCCCCGACTAAAGGTTCCATCAGGGCAATAAGATCTAACTGGTTTGACCGGACGAGTTGGCGAAGCCTCCCGATGGTAGCCAGGTTACCCACGCCCCTGGCATTCCAAAAGAGGATATTATGCATTAATCTTCGGAGGCGGTTTTGCGCCCGCCGCACTTCGAGTACATGGTGGAGACGAAATCACCAAATTAGTCCTGTTTTTAGATTTCTTAATCTTGGTTTTGATTGAGGCCAGTGGCAAAAAATCCACCTGCGGGCTAAGGTCATCCGTGCTGTCATTAGATCGTGAGCTGGAAACAGTGATGTTGATGATTTTTGGAGGGGGTAATTCCACTGGGCTGTGCTCATTGGGGGGAAAAAACCATCCAGCACGCGGAATAGTCGAGGAAGCAGAGTCATCCGCCAAACCATGGGTCGTTGAGGACGGGGAGAAAATTGGCTCGGGCCCGTGGTTCTTTTGCAGCTCAAGTTGCAGAGCTAGCAAGCTGGGAACTGGATCGCCCTCTTTTGCATTTAATTCCACGGGAACAGTATGAGGCTGCATAACAACCGGTTCACAATCTTTCAATGCTTCCCCAGGGGAGGCTAAGTGAGTCGGGGAATTAGACCGGGAGCAAAACCGGTTCAGCCCCACAGATGGAGGACTGCCGGTTGGACCGCAAAGCGCCGACCTGGTAGATATAATACCATTATCAAAAACCCTGTTCTGACTCCGGGGAGAAGGACAGGAAGATTTGGGCTGCGATACGGGCGGCGATTTGGGCGGTGACTTGGGAGAGGAGCATTGCCCCTTTTCCAAGTATATTTTCTTCGGCGTGGGGCCGGTAGAGCGTGGAGAAGGAAGAGCCAGTTTTTTACCTTTATCAGCCTGGACCGGTTTGCCGTGGACGGGACGATTCCTGCAGTTCTCCTTGGAATGTCCAATGGTCAAGCATTGGGGGCAGTAATATGGAAGATTATCGTAAGAGATAGCTTGCCAGAAACCGCCGGTTTGAACACCAGTGTAGGCGGAGATACGAATCCTACAGGGGAGCTCCTTTGTGACATCCAACTCGACACAAACTTTGGCCACGTGCGGCCTGGAGACGGTCGTCGTCGCCGTGTCGACTTTCAGAGGGTTGCCGATGGCAGTTGCCATCGAGAAAAGGATTGATTTGTCAAATAAGTGCAGGGGCAGGTTGTCGAAAGAAACCCATACAGGCACCGTGGTAAGCTCTGCATCAAATCGGAAGTCAGGGGACCATTTGAGGAGACGCATTGGAAACTCGTTTATGAACCACACCGTCTTCAGCCAGCAGAAAAGGTAATCGTCTTCGTCGGCAAAACGGAGAAGGACATGTCGTGAATTCAGAAGACCAACCGTGACCGCTCCCCGAAAGCCAACCTTGGCCATCGAGGCGCGAACGACGTCCAGAGGAGGGCGCCCGTAAGAAAATTTGCCCACCAGGGCAAGTCTGTAAGGCCCAGCGAGCTTAGACACCTCCGCAAGGGAGACAGTAATTTCCGGTTCACCAAAGTACACGGTGGTTCGCCGGGGTTTGCAGGGCGGGGGCCTTGCTCCCCCCCCCCCAGGACTTTCGCAAAGGATCTGTTGACAGACCCCATCAAAGGGGCATGATGCCAACACCGGCCAAGCGCTGCGAGAGTCGAATCGGCGAGCTGTGGCGTCCGGAAAAGCAGGAAAGGAGAGAGTAACTTTGAGTGCAACATGAAGTTAATACTTGAGAGTAACTAGTATATTCAACTGTTGTTTGGAGATCAAATGATTGCCCTTGGGATAAAGGATCGTTCTAATTGGTGCTTCAATGAGATTATTTGCATGTTCAATGGGATCCTTTTGTTGGGGCCATACTTTCTATATATCTTTGTCTTAATGCTTAACCATCATGTGATGCCACCATGATCGGGTCCAATCATGGTGGCCACAATGTTTTGTTGCTTTTAGTTTCGATTGCAAGTCAATGTTCAACTTGAACCAATTTGTTTTGTGTTTATTTTGATAGAGATTTGTCTACATCTTCTCTTGTTGGTGAACTTGTTGAGAACTCTTCACATTATTGGCCTCCTTTTTTGGACTGGAGAAATGTGTGGATTTTCATTTGAAGAGGGGACCATAGGATTGAGGGTCCCAATAATGTAGACAATGTCCGAACGCGCTTGTTCTTCTGATTTCTTTGATATTAAGGTCGGAATTTAGTCCCACATCGCAAAAAAATAATTGCCATTGCGCTTTAAAACTAATTCGCTTCCTATCAAACTCGAGCCTCTTTGGGGTTGGCTCCCCCCTTCCTTGACCGGGATTTCTTCACCTGGTCGGGTTGACTTGACCATGCACTGTTCATTGACAATTGACCGTCGCTGTAGTTTAACCTAGCCGAGCTCCTCTCTGCGGGCTTTTGGCTGGCTTTGCTTAGCCAAGCACTGTTCATTTGACCGTTGACCACCGCTGTAGGTTGACTTCATCTTGCTCCTCTCGACGTGCTTTGGGCGGTCTTGGCTAGCCCTTTTTGGGTCAACTAATTTTTTTTTTAATTTCTAAAAGACTTGGACGGGCTAATTGCGTGACGGGTTAGCCCGCCCTATGCTACAGTGAATTTTCTCGAGACTTAAGCTGTTTTAAGGTTGATTGGAAGAATTTTTGTGCTAAAATTTTAAATATAAGTGTACCAAAATAATTTTATATTATCATAGTATTATAAGTTTTCTAAATGACTGAAAAGAAATTTCTCAAAAATAATTCCTAAATAATTTTAAAAAATCAAATACCAATGTCTATACTTTTTGTCAATAAAGCTTGGCCCAAAAATAAAAATTCAATAATTATTAATTTTATAAAATTTTTAAATATTAATACTACTAGTGTGCCGCATAATCTTAAAAACTGGACATCTCAATTTCGAGAAAAATTAATAAAAACTCAAATATGAAAATTCTAGTACATGTCTCAAATTTCCTTGAAGTATGCCATGGCTTCAAAGTCCTTAGAGACCACTATTTTAGACATGTGAAATACATGGCTTGATTTAATTAAATATTAACAATTTTACTTAAAATCAAACCTAAATAAAATATAAAAATTTATGCTTGACTCATCAAACACAAGGGTGTAACAATCTCTCCTTTTTGATGATGACAAGACATAAATGTTTTAAATCTTAATGAGGAGATTAATAATTATTATGCTCCCCCTAACTCCTAACTATTCTCCCCCTTTGACACCATCAATAAAAGGGAGTTAACCCTAAGCAATGTCTAAAATTCCTCATTGTTCTCTCATTGTTTGAAATTGCTCCGATGGTAAGGGTTTGGTAAAAATGTCAGCCAATTCAAGCTTAGTAGGAACATACTCGAATTCTACTAATCCTTTGGCCACTTGGTCTCTAATAAAGTGATATCTAACATCTATGTGCTTAGTCCTAGAATGATGAACTTGATTCTTGGCTAATGCTAATGCACTAGTTTTGTCAATTCTAATAGGTATATGTGTGACTTCAAAACCATAGTCTTGAAGTTGTTGTCTTAACCATAGTACTTGAGCAACACAACTTCCAGCAGCAACATATTCAGCTTCTGTTGTTGACAAGGCTATAAAATTTTATTTTTTGCTTGACCATGAAACAAGACAATGTGCCAAAAATTGACATGTCCCTGATGTGCTCTTCCTATCCACTTTAGATCCTCCAAAATCTGAATCTGTATAGCCAATGAGTTCACAAGAAAGGTCATTTCTAGGATACCATAATCCTAGAGTCATAGTTCCCTTCAAATATTTGAAGATTGCTTTAACAGCTTTTAAGTGACTTTCCTTTGGGTTTGCTTGGAACCTAGCACATAATCCAACACTAAATAGAATGTCGGGCCTACTAGCTGTAAGGTATAATAAATATCCTATAAGTCCTCTATAAAGTTTTTGGTCTATGGTTTTCCCTTATTCATCTAGGTCTAATTGAATAGATTGATTCATGGGAATTTTTCTAGGTTTCATATTTTCATAATCATATTTCTTAAACATTTCTTTCAAATATTTTGTTTGAGAAATAAAAATACCATCTTTTAGTTGTCTTATTTGCAATCCTAAGAAAAACTTTAGCTCACCCATCATGCTCATTTCAAATTCCTTAGTCATTAGATCCTCAAAATCTCTACACATTTCTTCTTTTGTACTACCAAAAATAATATCATCAACATAAATCTGAACAATTAATAAATCATCTCCTAAAGGCTTTAGAAATAATGTAGTATCTGATTTACCCTTTCTAAAGCCACTTTCTACTAGATAATTACTCAACCTATGGTACCATGCACGTGGAGCTTGTTTAAGGCCGTAAAGGGCTTTCTTAAGCTTGTAGACATAATTATCTTGTGTATGATTTTTAAAACATGGTGGTTGTTCTACAAACACATCATCTTCTATTACTCCATTTAAGAAAGTACTTTTGACATCCATTTGAAATAATCTAAAATTTTTATAACATGATTATGCTAGAAGGAATCTAATTGCTTCTAACCTAGCTACGGGTGCAAATGAATCCTCAAAATCAATACCTTCTATTTGACTATATCCCTTAGCAACAAGTCTAGCCTTATTCCTAATTATTACACCATTTTCATCTAATTTATTTTTATAGACCCATCTAGTACCAATTACTTGTTGATCACTAGGTCTTGGTACTAATTCCCAAACTTGATTTCTTTCAAATTGGTCTAACTCTTCATTCATAGCTTGAACCCAATAATCATCCACAAGGGCTTCTTCTATAGAACTGGGTTCAAAAAATGACACAAAGGCACTATGATTTATATCTCTAATTGAAGCTCTAGTCTTGATTCCTTGGTTCACATCTCCTATAATCAAATCCTTTGGATGTGAGTTGCAAATTTCCATTCTTTAGATAAATTATTTTCTTTTTCTTTTTCTTTTTCTATTTTTAGATTTTCTTTATTTAAATCTAGATTCTTTACTAATTCTATTTCATCTTCTAAATACTTTTCACTAACTAGTTGAATTGTCTCATCAAACACAACATGCATTTTTTCCTCTATTTTATGTGATTCTTGATTAAAAACTCTATATGCTTTTCTAATTGATGAATACCCTAAAACGATTCCTACACTTGCCTTCTCATCAAACTTTCCTAAGTTTGCTCTCTCATTTTTAAGAATAGTGCACTTACAACCAAAAACATGAAAATAACTAAGATTTGGTTTCTTCTTCCTTAGCAATTCATAAGGAGTTTTCTTCAACTTTGGTCTCAAATTAACCCTATTTATGATGTAACACGCCATGCTAATAGCTTCGGCCCAAAAATATTTAGGTAAGTTATATTCGGCTAACATGGTTCTACCCATCTCAACTAATGTTCTATTCTTTCTTTCTACAATGCCATTTTGTTGTGGTGTATATGGGCACGTGAATTGATGTTTGATTCCTTTCTCTTTACAAAACTCACTAAAATATTCATTCTTAAATTCACTCCCATTATCACTTTGCATACAAATTAATTTTAGACTATGTTGTCTTTCTAACTCTCTAATCAAATCTTCAAAGTTCTCAAAGGCTTCATTTTTATGTCTAAGAAAAAACACCCAAGTATATCTAGAAAAATCATCAACTATAACAAATTTTGTATTGTTTTCCTCCTAAACTCAAAGGTTGTATTGGACCAAAAAGATCTAAGTAGATTTTTTCTAAAGGTCTACTAGTTGTTAATTCATTTTGAGATTTGAAAGAGGATTTAACTTGTTTTCCCTTTTGGCAAGATTCACACAACTCCCAATTTGACTTGCTTGGTTTTGGAAGGCCTCTAACTACATCTAATTTTGAAATCTTCTTCAAGGTGGAGTATCCCACATGGCCTAATCTTCTATGCCATAATGAATTCTCATTAGATTGGGTCACTAGGCATTCCAAACCTCTAGCTTCTAGTTGTCCAAAATTAATTTCATATGTATCACATTTTCTTTTACCTATAAGTAGTTCAACATTATTTTTCATGATTTTGCAAGCTTTTGTATTAAAAACAATATCAAATCAATTATCACAAAGTTGACTAATACTAATCAAATTAAATTCGAAGCCTTCTACTAAAAATACTTTTGAAAGTGTAAAATTTGTCGTACGTACATCTCCAATTCCAATTATTCTTTTCTTTGTGTTGTCTCCTAGGGTCACCTTCCTATTTGGACCCGATCTCAATGATTTGAATTTACTTTTATCTCCAGTCATGTGTCTTGAGCAACCACTATCCAATACCCAAGATGTGGATTTCGATTTTCTCCTTGGTTTTGACTGTATGAGGTGTAAAATTTATATTAAAAAGTATACCACTAAATAAAATCATCAATTTAAATTTTCTAAATATCCTAGACCTATCCTAAAATATCTCCAAATATTTTGGAGACCTTTTCTTCTAGTCTTCTAAGTCATGCTCTTAGGAACCCAAGAAACCTTGGGTTGAACCCTAAATGGTACTTGTATGTTCTCCTTTTTAACAATCCATCTAACATTTTGTGTTTGTGTATACATATTTCTTCTAAAGAAGCAATCTTTCATAGTGTGTCCAGGTTAAAAACAATAAAAACAAACGATGTTTGATGGCCTAGGCATGCTCAAATATTTAGGTTTTTTGAAATTAAAAGCATGTGAATGATAATAAGCATTTGAAACATGTGTAGTTTTATTTACTCTAGTATGCTCAAAAGATTGTATTTTTTCTTTTAAAACTGAAATATCTTGCTTCAAAGAAGTATTTTTCAATGATAAGAGATGCCTTTTCTTCATATATATGTTGATTTTCTAATTTTTTCTTTTCATCTTCTTTCATGACAAAATCAAGCAATTCAACATTTTCTTTGGAGCTCCTTTTTAATTTTTTATGTGCACTCATTAAGGAAGTTAATACATTACTAATTTCTATGTAATTATTTTCAAGAGTATCTCTTGTCCAAGAGCTTACCTTATTTTCTTCTTCTTCTTCACTTGAAGATGATGAGGATGCCTCGTTTGCCATAAAGCAAATCAATCCTTCTTCTCCTCTACTTGTGCTTGAAATGTCTTAATCTTCAGAGGCACTCCATGTAGCTTGAAATGCTTTCTTTTTCTTCAAGCTCTTCGTCTTCTTCTTCTTTTCTCCCTCCTTCAAATGCTTGTCTTTGAGTTTTGTACATTCCGATTTAATATGACCAGTTTGACCACACTCAAAACAACTTGGTGGCATCTTCCTCTCTTTATTGCTTTTCTTCTTCCATTTCCTATTAAGAAAGCTCTTTGCCAAATTTTTAGCTAAACCATTAACATGGAAACTTACCTCATCCTCTAAATCCGTGGAGGAGGTGGAAGTGGAATCCGAATTGCTTTTGGTGGCTTTGAAAGCTATTGGTTCTTCCTTTCTTCTTTCATACTTTAACTTGCTTGTGGAAGCCTCTTCTGTAAGTCTCCTTGACATTTCTATTTCAGCGGTAAGAAGTTCCCCAAGGAGTTCATCCAATGAAAGTTTGCTAAGATCCTTAGCGGCTTTAATAGCCGTTGCACGTGGATCAAATTCCTTTGGAAGGATTATCAAAATTTTCCTAACAAGGTCACCATTTGAGAATGCCTTCCCAATGTTTGCCAATCTATTTGTAATATCATTAAATCTTAAAAACATGCTCTTAATACTTTCATTGGGATTTATTCTAAAAATTTAGTAGTCATGGGTCAGGATATTGATCTTAGTTTCTTTCACTTGTGAGGTACCCTCATAAGTTACTTCGAGTTTTTTCCATACCTCAAAAGTCGTATGCAAATTCATAATTTGGGTAAACTCACAAGGAGAAATTCCACAATGAAGATAGTTCAATGCCCTAGCATTTAATTGAGCCAATCTTTTGTGCTCAACGTTAAACTCACTAAAGGGCTTGACTTCATCAGTAGAAGAATCTCTAAGAAGTTCACAATGCTTCGTAATGACTTCCCACAATTCCAAATCAATAGATTGAATGAAAATTCTAAAACAATTTTTCAAATATAAATAAAATTATTCTTTAAATAATGGAGGCCGATTTGAAGAAAAACCTTCACATAAGGTTGCACTCATTTCAACCAAAGAGGAAGCCATACAAAATCACAAAAAAAAATTGTGAGAAAGCCTTCACTTAGCACAAGAGGATCTCCTATGTGATGTTACTCACGTAATTTGGGGTTCCTTACTCTAATACCAATTGAAGTGTTTCGTGCTAAGGAAATCAAACAAGAGGGGGGGGGGGGGGGGGTGAATTGTGTATTTAAAAATTTTATAACTTTCGAAATTAAAAACATAAAAGTTTTAAGCACGAATAAAGAAATTTGAACACAAAAGTTTTTAGGTGGTTCGACTAAAAACCGAGTCTACGTCCACCCCCAACCGGTGTTGGGAAAAATCCACTAAATACACTAATTACAAGTGAGGTTTTTCGTACGGTTCACCTTAAACCTACTTGGGATTTTTACTACGGCAAATTCCGAACCTACTTGAGTTTTTTTTCCGGGCTCAACTCAAACACGAGGCTTTAGCACTACTGCCGGGATGCCCTTAGCCCAAAACGAAAAATACAACGATTGGCAAAAAGAACTTAGGAGAAATAGGAGAAAAGGGGGGCACACCCAATTGAAAAATTAGAAGGATAGAAATGTGAAAAATCGAATCATGAACCTCTAATTTGAAGCACCTTGTTACAGTTTTCCTCTTGAGCTTGAAGGCACCGTTTTTGCTTGTGATTGCTCAAATTTGAGATCTGAAATCTTTGAATGAATTTAGCAAAGGTAAACTAAATAAATCTTAATTCTTCCCTATTTATAGAGCTTAAAATTGAGCTCAAAAAATCACTCCCAACGGCTCTTAAAATAAATTAGCCGTTTCAGTAACAGACGAAAAACAACTACCGTCCGATTCGGGCCCAAACACGGACGGCATGGATTGAATCTCGAATTAACCGTTGGAGATTAATCCCATCCGTTCGATCTGGGCGGGCTTGATCTGAGCAGTTGGATTCCGCACACGCTGTCTTGTATATATTAATAAAATGTGTTCTGACATAATTCAAATTAAAATAGTTTACCTCAGTGGTTTCGCGTCCTGGCACATATCCGTGCAGTCTCGGTTTGATTCTTCCGCATGTCATTTTAGGCTGAATAATCTCAGTCGTCCGATTGCGCTTGTTCTTTTGATTTCTTTGATAGTAAGGTTGGAATTTAGTCCCACATCGCAGAAAAATCATTGCCATTACGCTTTAAAACTAATTCTCTTCCTACCAAACTCGAGCCTCTTTGGGGTTGGCTCCCCCCTTCCTTGACCAGGATTTCTTCACCTGGTCGGGTTGACTTGACCATGCACTGTTCATTGACAATTGACCGTCGCTGTAGTTTAACCTAGCCGAGCTCCTCTCTGCGGGCTTTTGGCTGGCTTTGCTTAGCCAAGCACTGTTCATTTGACCGTTGACCACCGCTGTAGGTTGACTTCATCTTGCTCCTCTCGACGTGCTTTGGGCGGTCTTGGCTAGCCCTTTTTGGGTCAACTAATTTTTTTTTTAATTTCTAAAAGACTTGGACGGGCTAATTGCGTGACGGGTTAGCCCGCCCTATGCTACAGTGAATTTTCTCGAGACTTAAGCTTTTTTAAGGTTGATTGGAAGAATTTTTGTGCTAAAATTTTAAATATAAGTGTACCAAAATAATTTTATATTATCATAGTATTATAAGTTTTCTAAATGACTATGAAAAGAAATTTATCAAAAATAATTCCTAAATAATTTTAAAAAATCAAATACCAATGTCTATACTTTTTGTCAATAAAGCTTGGCCCGAAAATCAAAATTCAATAATTATTAATTTTATAAAATTTTTTAAATATTAATACTACTAGTGTGCCTCATAATCTTAAAAATTGGACATCTCAATTTCGAGAAAAATTAATAAAAACTCAAATATGAAAATTCTAGTACATGTCTCAAATTTCCTTGAAGTATGCCATGGCTTCAAGGTCCTTAGAGACCATTATTTTAGACATGTGAAATACATGGCTTGATTTAATTAAATATTAACAATTTTACTTAAAATCAAACCTAAATAAAATATAAACATTTGTGCTTGACTCATCAAACACAAGGGTGTAACAGATGACAATGTTGATGATGAAGATGAAGAAGAAGAAAAAGAAAATAAATAAAAAGAATAAGAAGAAGAAGAAGAAGAAGAAGTAGAAGGCAAAGAAGAAGAAGAAGAAGAAGAGGAAGAAGAAGAAGAAGAAGAAGAGGAAGAAGAAGAAGAAGAAGAAGAAGAAGAAGAGGAAGAAGAAGAAAAAGAAGAAGCAAAAGAAGAAGAAGCTTTAGGAGAAGAAGGAGAATAAGATGAATGACAAGAAGATGACGATGAAGAAGAAGAGACGAATAAGAACAGGAAGAAGACGAAGAAGTCGAAGAAGATGAAGAAGTACAAGAAGAAGAAGACAAATAAGAAGAAGAAGGAGAAGAAGAAGAAGAAATGGACGAAGAAGAATAGGAAAAAGAAGAAGAAGAAGTGGAAGAAGAAGAAGAAGATGAAGAAGAGAAAGAAAATGAAGAAGAAGAAGAAGAGAAAGAAAAAGAATAAGAAGAAAAAGAAGAAGAAGAAGAAGAAGAAGAAAACAAAGAAGAAGATGAAGAAGAAGAAGTGCAAGAAGAAGTAGAAGAAGAGGAGGAGGTGGAAGAAGAATAAGTAGAAGAAGAAGAAGAAGAAGAAGAGGAAATAAAAGAAGAAGAAGAAGAAGAAGAAAAAGAATGTGAAGAAGAAGAAGAATAAGAAGAGGAAGAGGAAGAAGAAGAAGAAGACGAAGAAGAAGAGGAAGAACAAGAAGAAAAAGAAGAAGAAGAAGAAGAAGAAGAAGAAGAAGAAGAAGAAGTTGAAGAAGAAGAAGAAAAAGTTGAAGATGAAGAAAAAGAAGAACAATAAGTGGAGGAAAAAGAAGAACAACAAGAAAAGGAGGAAGATGGAGAAGGAGAAGAAGGATAAGAAATACAAAAAGAAGAAGGAAGAGGAGGGGAAGAAGATGGAGAAGAAGAAGAAGAAGAGAAGAAGAAGTAGAAGAAGAAGAGGAAGAAGTAGAAGAAGAAGAAGAAGAAGAAGAAGAAGAAGAAGAAGAAGAAGAAGAAAGTGAAGAAGAAGAAGAAGAAGAAGAGCGAGAAGAAGATGAAGTAGAACAAGAAGAGGAAGGAGAAGAAGAAGTAGAAGAAGGAGAAGAAGATGAAGAGGTAGAAGATGTGGAAAAGGAAAAAGAAAAGGAGGTAGAAGAAGAATAAGAAGAATAAGAAGAAGAAGAAGAAGAAGAAGAAGAAGAAGAAGAACTAGAAGAAGAAGTAGTTGTAGCAGTAGTTGTATTAGAAGAAGAAGAAGAAGAAGAAGGAGAAGAAGAAGAGGAAGAAGAAGAAGAACAACAACAACAACAAGAAGGTGATCATGATGATGAGAAAAAGAAGGCAGAGGAGGAGCAGAAGAAGAAGAAGAAGAAGAAGAAGAGGAAGCAGAAGTAGAAAAAGAAGAAGAAGGGGAAGAATAAGAAGAAGAGCAAGAAGAGCAAGAAGAAGAATAGGAAGAAGAGAAAAAGAATAAGAAGAAGAAGAGGAAGAAGAAAATGAAGAAGAAGGATAATAAGAAGAATGAGAAGAAGATGATGAAGTAGAGATGAATAAGTCCAAGAAGAAGAAAAAGAATAAAAGAAGAAGATGAAGAATTACAAGAAGAAGAAGGAGACGGATAAGGAGAAGAAGGAGAAAAAGAAGGAGAAGAAGAAGTAGAAGAAGCGGATGAAGAAGAAGAGGATGAAGAAAAAAGGGAATAAGAAGGAGAAGAAGAACAGGACAAAGAAGAAGAAGAAAGAAAAGAAGAAGAAGAAGAATGAGTAGAAGAAGAAGAAGAAGGAGAAGAAAAAAAAGAAGAAAAAGACGATGAACAAGAAGAAGAGGAAGAAGAAGAAGAGCAAAAAGAAGAAAAAGAAGAAGTAGAAGAATTAGTGGAAGAAGACGAAGAAGAAGAAGAAGAAGAAGAAGAAGAAGAATAAGAGAAAGAAGAGGAAGAAGGGGAAGAAAAAGAAGTAGTACAAAAAGAAGAAGAAAAACAAAAAAGAAGAAGGAGAAGAAAAGAACTAGAAGAAAAAGAAGTAATGGACAAAGAAGAAGTGGATTAATAGGACGATGAAGGAGAAGAAGAAGAAGAACAAGAGCAAGAACAAGAGGAAGTAGGAGGAGAAAAAGAAGAAGAAGACGAAAAAGAATATGAAGAACAAGAATAATAAGTTGTAGAAGTAGAAGATGGAGAAGAAGATGAAGAGGAAGAGCAAGAAGAGGAGGAAGAAGATGTGGAAAAGGAAAAAGAAAAAGACGAAGAAGATGAATAAGAAGAATAAGAAGAAGAAGAATAAGAAGAATAAGAAGAAGAATAAGAAGAAGAAGAAGTAGAAGAAAAAGAAGTAGTAGTAACAGTAGTTGTAATAGTAGTAGTAGAAGAAGAAGAACAACAACAACAACAACAAGAACAAGGTGATGATGATGATGAGAAAA
Source organism: Vanilla planifolia (assembly GCA_023846275.1). Taxonomy (NCBI): domain Eukaryota; kingdom Viridiplantae; phylum Streptophyta; class Magnoliopsida; order Asparagales; family Orchidaceae; genus Vanilla; species Vanilla planifolia. The sequence continues at coordinate 41,329 of JAIUJO010001002.1, forward strand.
AGAAAGAGGAGGAGGAGCAGAAGAAGAAGAAGAAGAAGAAGAAGAAGAAGAGGAAGCAGAAGTAGAAAAAGAAGATGATTAGGAAGAATAGGAAGAAAACAACAAGAAGGGCAAGAAGAAATAGGAAGAAGAGAAGAAGAATAAAAAGAAGAGGAAGAAGAAAATGAAAAAGAAGGATAATAAGAAGAATTAGAAGAAGATGATGAAGTAGAGATGAATAAGTCCAAGAAGAAGAAAAAAAATTAAAAGAAGAAGATGAAGAATTACAAGAAGAAGAAGAAGAAGACGGATAAGGAGAAGAAGGAGAAGAAGAAGGAGACGAAGAAGAAGAAGAAGTGGATGAAGAAGAACAGGATGAAATAGATGGGAATAAGAAGGAGAAGAAGAAGAAGAACAGGACGAAGAAGAAGAAGAAAGAAGAAGAAGAAGAAGAAGAAGGAGTAGAAAAAGAAGAAGAAGAAGAAGAATAAAAAGAAGAAGAAAAAGATGAAGAAGAAGAAGAGGAAGAAGAAGAAGCGCAAGAAGAAGAAGAAGAAGAAGAAGAACTGGAAGAAGATGATGATGAAGAAGAAGAAGAAGAATAAGAAGAAGAGGAAGAGAAGGAAGAAGGGGAAGAAAAAGGAGTAGAAAAAGAAGAAAAAAAATAAGAAGGATAAGAAGAAGTGGATTAAGAGGATGAAGAAGTAGAAGAAGAAGAAGAAGAAGAAGAAGAACAAGAAGAAGTAGGAGGAGGAGAAGAAGAAGAAGAAGAAGAAGAAGAAGAAGAAGAAAAAGAACAAGAAGATCAGGAAGAAGAAGAACAAGAGGAAAAGGAGGAGGAAGAAGAAGTAGTAGGAGAAGAAGTAGAAGTAGAAGAAGAAGAAGGAGGAGGGGAGGAAGGAAGAGAAGAAGAAGAAGTGGAAGAAGTGTTTGAATAAGAAGAAGAAGAATAATAATAAGAAGAAGAAGTTGAAGAAGAAGAAGAAGAAGAAAAAGAAAAAGAAATACAAGAAGACGAAGAAGACGAAGAAGAAAGAGAAGAAGTGGAAGAAGAAGAAGAAGAACAGAAAGGAGAAGAAGAAGAAGAAGAAGAAGAACAAGAAGATAGAGGAAGAAGAGGTGGAAGAGGAAGAAGAACAGGAAGAGGTAGAAGAAGAACAAGAACAAGAACAAGAAGACGAACAAAAAGAAAAAAATGTTGAAGTAGTAGTAGTACTAGTAGTAGAAGAAGAAGAAGAAGAAGAAGAAGAAGTTGAAGAAGAAGTAGAAGAGGAAGAAGAAGAAGAAGAAGAAAAAGAACAAGATGAGGAAGAAGAAGAACAAAAAGAAGAATAGGAAGAAAAACTGGAAGAAGAAGAATAAGAAGTAAAAAGAAGAAGTGGTACAAAAAGGCGACGAAGTAGAAGAAGAAGAAGAAGAAGAAGAAGAAGAAGCAGAACAAGAAGAATAAGAAGAAGAAAAATAAGAAGTAGAAGGGGAAGAAGTGGATGAAAGGAAGAAGAGGAAGAAGAAGAAAAAGAAGAAGAAGAATAAGAAGAAGAATAAATAGAAGAAGTGCAAGGGGAAGAAGAATAATAAGAAGAAGTAGAAGTAGGAGAAAGAGAAGAAGAAGAAGATTATGAAGAAGAAGAAGATGATGGAGGAAAAGAAGAAGAAGAAGAAGAAGAAAAAGAAGAAAAAGAAGAGGAGGAAGAAGAAGAAGAATAAGAAGAAGAAGATGATGAAGATGATGAGGATTATGATGATGAAGAAGAAGCAGAAGAAGAAAAAGAATTAGAAGAAAAAGAATAAGAAGAAAAGAATAAGAAGGAAAAGAACAAGATTATGAAGAAGAAGAAGATGATGATGATGAAGGAGTAGAAGAAGAAGAGGGAGAAGAAAAAGAGGAAGAAGTGGAAGAAGAGTGAGAAGAGGAAGAAGAAGAAGAGGAACAACGATAATAATAATAAGAAGAAGAAGTGGAGAAGGTGGAAGAAGAGGAAGAAAACAAAGGAGAAGATGAAGAAGATGAAAAAGAAGAAGAAGAAGAAGAAGTAGCAGACAAAGGAGAAGAAGTAAAAGAAGAAGAAGAAAAAGAAAAAGAAGAAGGAGAAGTAGGAAGAGAAGAAGAAAATGAAAAGAAGGAGAAAAAGATGGAGATGGGGAAAGGGAAGAAGTAATAATAGTAGAACAAGTAGAAGTAGTAGAAGAAGAAGAAGAAGAAGAAAATGAAGAAGAAGAAGATGATGTTGATAATGTTGATGTTGAAGAGAAAGAAGAAAAAGGAAAAGAATAACAAGAAGAAGAAGAAGATGAAGAAGAAGGTGGAGAAAAAGGGGATGAAGAAGAAAAAAAATAAAGAAAGAGAAGAAGAAGAAAAAGAAGAAAGAGAAGAATTAGAAGAAGAAGAAGAAGAAGAAAAAAAAAAGAAGAAGATGAAGAAGAAGATGATGATGAATAAGAAGAAGAAGAAGAAGAAGAAAAAGAAGAAGAAGAAGAATGAGATGAAGAAGAAGATGAGGGAGAAAAGCAAGAAGTGTAGGAGGAGGAGGAGGAAGAAGAAGAAGAGGAAGGAGGTGAAGAAGAAGACGAAGAAGAAGATGATGACCAAGATTTAAAAGATGAAGAAGAAGAGGAGGAAGAAGAAGAATAAGAAGCAGAAGAAGTAGAAGAAGTAGAAGAAGAAGAAGAAATGATGAACTAGAAGATGATGAAGAAGAAGAAGAAGAAAAAGAAAAAGATGAGGAAGAAGAAGAAGATGAAGAACTTGAAGAAGAAGAAAAAGAAGAAGAAGTGGAAGCAAAACAAGAAGAAGAAGAAGAAGAAAAGAAGACGAACATGAAGAGGAAGAAGAAGAACAAGATGATGATGATGATGAAGATGATGATGAAGAAGAAAAAGAAGAGGAAGAAGAAGAAGAAGAAGAAAAGAAGAAGAGGAAGATGACGAAGTAGAAGAAGAAGAAAAAGAAAAGAAAGAAGAAGAAGAAGAAGAAGAAGAAGAAGAAGTAAAAGAAGAAGAATAGGCAGAAGAAGAGGAAGAAGAAGAAGAAGAGGATGAAGAGTAAGAAGAGTAAAAAGAAGAAGAGGAAGAAGAAGAAGTAAAAGAATAAGAGGAAGAAGAAGACAAAAACAAAGAAGAAGAAGAAGGAGAGGAAAAAGATGATGAAGAAGTAGAAGGATAAAAAGGAGTAGAAGATGATGAAGAAAATGAAGAAGATGATGAAGAAGAAAAAGAAGCAGTAGAAGAAGAAGAAGAAGATGAAGAAGAAGTCCAAGAAGACGAAGAAGACGGATAAGTAGAAAAAGGATAAGAAGAAGAAGAACAAGTGGATGAAGAAGAAGAGGATGAAAAAGAAGAAGAATGAGTGGGAGAAGAAAAAGAAGACAAAGAAGCAGAAGAAAGTGAGGAAGAATAAGAAAAGAAGTAGAAGAAGATGAAAGAGAAGAAGATGAAGAAAATCTAGTAGAACAAGAAGAAGAAAGGAGGAGGAGGAAGAAGAAGAAGATGAAGGAGAAGGAGAAGAAGAGGAAGAAGAAGAAGAAGAAGAAGAAGAAGGAGAAAAAGAAGAAGAAGAGGAGGAGGAATTAGAAGAAGAAGAAAATGAAGGAAAAGAATAATAAGAAGAAGAATGACAAGAAGAAGAAGACAAAGAAGAAAAGAAGAAGAAGAAAAAAAAGAAACAGAAGAGTGAGAAGAGGAAGTGAAAGAAGAAGAAGAAGAAGAAGATGATGATGAATAGCAAGAAGAAGAGGAGGAAGAACAAGAAGAAGAAGATGAAGAAGAAGAAGAAGATGATGAAGAAGAAGAAGAAGAAGAAGAAGAAGAATTAGAAGAAGAAAAAGAGGAAGAAGATGAAGAAGAAGAGGAAGAGCAAGAAGAAGAAGAAGACGAAGAATATGAAGATGAAGAAGAAGAACAAAAAGAGGAAGAAGATGAAGAAGAAGAAGATGAAGAAGAGGAAGAAGAGGAAGAAGAGGAGGAAGAAGAAGAAGAGGAAGAAGAAGTAGAAGAAGAAGATGAAGAAGAAGAAGAAGAACAAGAAGAAGAAGAACAAGAAGAACAAGAAGAAGAAGAAGAAGAAGGAGAACAAGAAGAATAAGATTAGGATGGTGATGAAGAAGAAGAAGTAAACGAAAAAGAAGAAGAAGAAGAAGAAGAACAAGATTGAGATGATGAAGAAAGAGAAGAAGAAAACGAAGAAGAAGAAGAAGAATAAGAAGAAGAAGAAGAAGAAGAAGAAAAGAGGAAGAAAAAGAAGAACGGAAAGAAATGGAAGAAGAAGAAGAAGAAGAACAAAGAGAAGAAGAAGATGAAGAAGATTTAAAAGAAGAAGAAGAAGAGGAAGAAGAAGAAGAAGAAGAAGAATACGAAGTAGAAGATGGAGAAGGAGAAGAAAAAGAGGACGAAGAAGAAGAAGGGGATGAAGAAGCAGAAGAATTAGTAGGAGATGAAGAATAAGAAAAAGAAGTAGAAGAAGAAGAAGAAGGACAAGAAGAAGAAGAAGAGCAAAAAGACAAAGAAGAAGTAGGAATAGAAGATTAAGAAGAACAACAACAACAACAACAACAAGATGATTATGATGAACAAGAGAAAGAAGAATAAGAAGAAGAGGAAGAAGTAGAAGAAGAAGAAGAGGAAGTAGAAGAAGATGATGAAGAAGAAGAAGATGATGATGAAGAAGAAGAGGAGGAGGAGGAAGAAGAAGAAGAATAAGAAGAAGACGAAGAAGCAGAAGAAGAAGAAGAAGAAGAAGAAGAAGAAGAAGAAGAAGATGAAGAAGAAGAAGCGGAAGAAGAGTAAGAAGAAGAAGAAAAGGAAAAAGAAGAAGATGAAGAAAAAGAAGAAGATGATGAAGAAGTAGAACGGCAAGAAGAAGAAAGAGAAAAAAATGAAGAAAAGGAAGAAGACTAAAAAGTAAGAGAAGGAGAAGAGGAAGAAGAAGAGGAAGAAGAAAAATGGGAAGAAGAGGAAGAAGAAGAAGTTGAAAATGAAAAAGAAGAAGAACAACAACAAGAGGATGATGACGAAGAAGAAGAAGAATTAGAAGATGAAGAAGAAGAGACAGAATAGTAAGAAGAGGAAGAAGGAAAGAAGAAGTAGAAGAAGAAGAAAAATAAGAAGGAGAACATGAAGAAGTTGAACAAGAAGAAGAAGAGGAAGAGGAAAAAGAAGAAGAAGAAGAAGAAGAAGAAGAAGGAGAATAGGAAGAAGAAGAAGAAGAAGAAGAAGAAGAAGAAGAAGGAGAAGTAGAAGAAGAAGAAGAAGATGAAGAATTAAAAAGAGAAGTAGAAGAAGAAGAAGAAAACTAAGAAGAAAAAGAAGAAGAAGAAGAAGAAGTGTAAGAAGAAGAAGAAGAAGAAGAAGCAAAAGAAGAAGAAGAAGAAAATGAAGAAGAAGAAGAGGAAGAACATGAAGAAGAATAAGAATAAGAAGAAAAAGAAGAGGAAGAAAATCTGGAAGAAGAAAAAGAAAAAGAAAAAAGAAGTGGTACAAAAAGACGAAGAAGAAGTGGAAGAAGAAGAAGAAGAAAAAGAAGATGATGATGAAGAAAAAGATGAACAAAAATAGGAGGAAGGGGGCAAAGAAGAAGTTTAACAAGAAAAAAAAGGGAAGAAGTCTAAGAAGAAAAAAAGAGGAAGAAGAGAAAGAAAAATAATAATAAGAAAAATAGGAAGAAGTAGAAGAAGGGGAAGAAGAAGAAGGAGAAGAAGAAGAAGAAGAAGAACGAGAAGAAGAAGAAGGAGAAGAAGAAGAGGAATAACAAGGAGGAGAAGAAGAATGAGAAGAAGAAAAAGAAGATGAAGAAAAAGAAAATGGAATAGAAGAAGTATATGTTGAGAGAGAAGAAGAGGGATAAGAAGTAAGAGAAGAAGAAGAACAAGAAGAAGTAGTAGAAGAAGAAGAAAAGAGGAGGAAGAAGAAGAAGATGATGATGATGACGACGATGATGATGAAGTAGAAAAAGAAGAGGAAGAGGAGGAAGAAGAAGAAGAACAAGAAGAGGAAGAGGAGGAAGAAGTAAAGGAAGAGAAAGAAGAGGAAGAAAGAGGAGAAGAAGAAGAAGAGAAGAACGAGGAGGAGGAGGTGGAGGAGGAGGAGGAGGAGAAGAAGAAGAAGAAGAAGAAGAAAAAGAAGAAGGTAAAGAAGAAGAAGAAGAAGGAGACGAAGAAGATGGAAAAGAAGAAGAGAATGAAAAGGACAAAGAGGAAGAGGATGAAGAAATAGAAGAAAGAGAAAGAGAAGTAAAAGAAAATGAAGCAGAAGAAGAAGATAAAGAAGAAGAAGATGATGAAGAGAAAAAGAAGAGCAAAAAGAGATAGGAGAAATAGAAGAAGAAGAAAAAAAAAGAAGAGGAGCAAGAAGAAGAAGAAGAAGAAGAAGATTTTTATGAAATAGAAGAAGAAGAAGAAGAAAAAGGATAAGAAGAAGAAGAAGAAGATGTCGGCGAAGAAGAAGAGGAGGAAGAAGAAGAATGAGAGGGAGAAGAAGAAGAAGACAAAGAAGTAGATGAAAGTGAAATAGAAGAAGAAGAATTAGAAGAAGAAGAAGAAGTGGAAGTGGTAAAAGAAGAAGAAGAAGAAGAAGAACATCTAGAAGAAAAAGATGAAGCAGCAGCAGAAGAACAAGAAGAATAAGAAGTAGTCATAGAAGAAGAAGATGAAGAAGAAGAAAATTAAAAAGAAGAACAAGAAGAAGAAGAAAAAGTAGAAGAGTACAGAGAGGAAGCATAAGAAGAAGAAGAAGAAGAGGAAGAAGAAGATGACGATGAAGAAGAAGAAGACAAAGACGAAGAAGAAGAAGAAGAAGAAGAAATTGCAAGAAGATTAAGAAAAAGAAGAAGTGGTGGAGGAAGAAGAAGAAGAGAATTATGATGAAGAAGAAGAACGACAAAAACAAGAAGAAGAGTAAGAAGTAGAAGAAGAAGAAGAATAAGAACAAAAAAAGCTGAAGAAGTGGAAGAAGAGGAAGAAGAAGATTAAGAAGGAAAATAAGAACAAGTAGAAGAAGAGGATTGAAAAGAAGAAGAAGAAGAAGTATTAGAAGAAGAAGAAGAATAATAAGAAGAAGATGGAGAAGATGATAATGATGATGAAGAAGAAGAAGAGGAGGAAGATGAAAAGGAAAAAGAAGAAGAAGAGGAAAAAGAAGAAGAAGAAAAAGATGAAGAAGTTTAAGTATAAGAAGAAGCAGGAGAAGACGATGAAGAAGAAGAAGAAGAAGAAGAAGAAGTTGTAGAGAAAAGAGAATAATAATAATAAGAAGAAGAAGATGAGGAAGAACAAGAATAAGAAGGAGAGGAACAACAGGAAGAAGAGGAAAAAGAAGAAGAAGAAGAAGAAGAAGAAAATACGAAGAAGAAAAACAATGAGAAGGACAAGGAGGTGAAGGAGAAGAAGAAGTGGGTAAAGAATAAGAGGATGAAGAAGAAGAAGAAGAAGAAGAAGAAGACAAAGAATAAGAACAAGAATTAGAGGAAGAAGATGAAGGAGAAGGAGAATAAGTAAAAGAAGAAGAAGAAGAAGAAGAAGAATAAGAGGAAGAAGAAGAAGAAGAAAAGTAAGAGTTTTAAGAGGAAGAAGAAGAAAAGTAAGAGTTTTAAGAAGAAGAAGAAGAGGAAGAAGATGAAGAAGATGAAGAAGAAGAAGTAGAAGTAGAAGAAGAAGAAGAAGAAGATGAAGAAGAAGAGGAAGAAGAACAAAAGAGGAAGAAGAGTAAAAAGAGTAAGAAGAGAATGAAGAAAAAGAAGAAGGACAACAACAAGAGTAAGAAGAAGAAGGAGAAGAGTAGAAGAAGTGGAAGAAGAGGAAGAAGAAGAAGAACAAGAAATAGAAAAGAAGAAGAAGAAGAAAAAGAAATAGAAATAGAAGGAGAAGAACAAGATGGAGAAGTAGAAGTAGATGAAGAAGATGAAAAAGAAGAGGATGAAGAAGTAGAAGAAGGAGAAGAAAAACATGGCACAGAAGAAGTAGACAAAGAAGAAGAAAAAGAAGAAGAAAAAGAAGAAGACGAAGATGATGATGAAGAAGAAGAAGAAGAAGAAGAAGATGAGGGGGAAGAAGAAGAAGAAGAAAAAGAAGAAGAAGAGGAAGAAGGAGAAGAGGAAGAAGGAGAAGAAGATGTAGAGGAAGAGGAAGAAGAAGAAGATGAAGAAGAAGAAGAATAGGAAGGGGAAGAAGAAGAAGTAGGAGGAGGTCTTGAAGAAGAAAAAAAAGAACAAGAAGTGGAAGAAGAAGAAGTAGAAGAAGAAGATGAAGAAGATGATGAAAAAGAAGAAGAAGAAGAAGAAAAGAAGAAGAAAAAGAAGGAGGAGGAGGAGGAGAAGAAGAAGAAGAAGAAGAAGAAGAAGAAGAAGAAGATAGAGGAAGAAGAAGAAGAAAAAGAAAAAGAAGATGAAGAAGAAGAAGAAGGAGGAGGAGAAGAAGAAGAAGAAGAAGAAGAAGAAGAAGAAGAAGAAGAAGAAGAAGGAGAAATAGAAGGAGGAGAAGAAGAAGAAGAAGGAGAAGGAGAAGGTGAAGAAAAAGAAGAAGATGAAGTAGAAGAAGGAGAAGAAGGAGAAGAAGGAGAAGGAGAAGTAGGAGAAGAGGAAAAAGAAGAAGGAGAAGAAGAAGAAGAGGAAGAAAAAGAAGTAGTACAAGAAGGAGAAGAAAATGAAGAAGAAGAAGAAGATGACGATGATCATAACAATGGAAGAGAAGAAGAAAAAATAAAAG
>JAIUJO010001002.1:55000-57500 GCA_023846275.1 Vanilla planifolia
AAGAATAATAAGAAGAAGAATAGGATGAAGAAGAGAAGAAAGAGGAAGAGGCAGACGAAAAAGAAGAAGTCCAGGGAGAAGAAGTTTAAGAAGAAGAGGAAGAAGAAGAAAAAGAGGAAGAAGAAGAAGTAGAAGAAGTGGAGGAGGGAAAATAGGATAAAGAAGAAGAAGAATAAGAAAGAGAAGAAGAGGAAGACGAAGAAAAAGAAGAAGTAGGAGGAGGAGGAGGAGGAGGAAGGAGAAGAAGAAGAAGAAGAAGAAGAAGAAGAAGAAGAAAAAGAAAAAGAAAAAGAAGAAAAAGAAAAAGAAGAAGAAGATAAGGAAGAAGAAGATGTAGAAGAAGAAGAAGAAGAAGAAGGAGAAGAAGAAAAAGAAGAGAAGGAAAAGAAGGAGGAGGAGAAGAAGAAGAAGAAGAAAAGGAAGAAGAAGAAGAAGAATAAAAAGAAGAAGAAGTGGATGAAGAAGAAGAACCAGTTGTGCTAGAAGAAGAAGAAGAAGTAGAAGGAGTAGGAGAAGAAGAAGAAGAAGAAGGAGAAGAAGGAGAAGATGGAGAAAAGAAGAAGTAGTAGTAGCAGAAGAAGAACAAGAAGATGAAGAAGAAGAAGAGAATGAAGAAGAAGAAGAAGAAGTAGAAGAAGAAGTAGAAGAAGAAGAAAAAGGAGGAGAAGAAGAAGGAGAAGTTGGAGAAGAAGAACAAGAAGAGGAAGAGGAAAAAGAAGAAGAACAAGAAGAAAAAGAAGTAGTAGAAGAAGGAGAAGTAGTAGTAGAAGGAGAAGAAGAAAAAGAAGACGAAGTGGAAGAAGAAGAAGAACAAGAAAAAGAAGAAGAAGAAGAAGTAGAAGGAGAAGAGGAAGAAGAAAATAAGAAAGAGAAAAACAAGTGGAAGAAGAAGAAGAAAGGCAAGGAGAAGAAGAAGAAGAGGAGTAAGAATGGAAGAAGATGAAGAGGAAAAGGAATTAGAAGGAGAACAAGAAGAAGAGGAAGAAGAGGAAGTACAAGAAGAAGAATAAGGAAGAAGAATAAGAAGAAGAAAAAAGGTAGAAAAAGAAAAAGAAGAAGTGAAAGAAGAAGAAGATGATGATGAAGAAGAAGAAGATGGAGAAGAAGGAGAAGAAGGAGAATGGTATGAAGGAGATTAAGAAAAGGAAGAAAAATAAGAAGAAGAATTAGAAGGAGAGGATGATGAAGATGAAGTAAGTAGTAGTAGAAGAAAAAGAAGAAGAAGAAGAAGAAGAAGAAGATGGAGATGAAGATGAAGAAGAAGAAGAAGAAGACATAGAAGTTGAAGAAGAAGAAGAAGAAGAAGTATAAAAAGAAGAACATGAAGAAGAAGGAAGAAGAAGGAGAGGAAAAAGAATAAGTAGAAGTTGAAGAAGAAGAAAGAGGAAGAAAAGAAGATTAAGAAGAAACACATGGATAGGAAGAATAAAAAGAAGCAGACGGACAAAAAGTTGAAGAAGAAGAAGAAGAAGAAGAAGGAAAAGAAGAAGAAGAATGTGAAGAAGAAGAAGCAGAAGAAGATGATGACGATGAAGTAAAAGAGGATGAAGAATAAGGAGAAGATGAAGAATGAGAAGAAGGAGAAGATGGAGAAGAAGAAGAACAACAACAAGAAGAGGAAGAAGAAGAAGAAGAAGATGTTGAAGAAGAAGAAGAAGTAATAGAAGAAGAAAAAGAAGATAAAAAAGATAAAGAAGAAGAAAAAGATGATGATGAAGAAGAAGAAGTAGAAGAAGAAAAGGAGAAGAAGTAAAAGAAGAAGAACAAGAAAACAAGGAGAAGAAGAAGCAAAAGAAGAAGAAGGAGAAGAAAGAAGAAGAAGAAGAAGAAGAAGAAGAAGAAGAAGAAAAAGTTGTAGAAGAAGAAGAAGAAGAAGAGAAACAAGATGAATAAGAAGAAGAAGAAGACATTGGAGGAGGAGGAGGAGAAGATGAAGGAATTAGAAGGAGGAGAAGAAGAAGATGACGAAGAAGACGATGAAGAAGAAGAAGAAGGAGAAAACGAAGGAGAAAATGAAGAAGAAGAAGAAGAAAAAGAAGAAGAAGACGAAGTTGAAGAAGAAGTAGAAGACAAAGTAGTAGTAGTAGAAGAAGAAGATGATGAAGAATAAGGAGTAAAACCAAAGCAACAAAAAGAAGAAAAGGAGAAGAAGAAGAAAAAAGAGGAAGAGGAAGATGAAAAAGAAGAAGAGGAAGAAGAAGAAGGACAAGAACAATAAGAACAAGAAGAAAAATAAGTTGAAAGGAGAAGAAAAAGAAGAAAGAGAAAAAGAACAAGAGAAGAAGGAGGAGGAGAAGAAGAAGAAGAAGAAGGAAAAGAAGAAAAAGAAGATGTTGAACTAGAATAAGAGAAAGAAGAAGAAGTTGAAGATGTCGAGCAAGAAGAAGTAGAAGAACAAGAATATGAGGAGAAGAAGAAGAAGTAGAAGAAGAGGTGAAGAAGAAGAAAAAAAAAGAAGAATATGATGAAAAAAAAGAGAATAAGAAGAAGAAGAACATGA
>JAIUJO010001002.1:62500-65000 GCA_023846275.1 Vanilla planifolia
AGTAGAATGAGAAGATGAAGAAGAAGAAGTGAAAGAAGAAGAACAAGAAGAAAGAGAAAAGAGGAAGAGGAACAAGAAGAAAACAAACAATAACAAGAAGAAGAAGAAGAGAAAAAGAAGAGTAATAAGAAAGAGATGAAGAAGGAGAACGAGAAGAAGAAGAAGATGAAAAGCAAGAAGAAGAAGAGGAAGAAGAAGAAGAAGAAAAAGAAGGATAAAAAGGAGAAGAAGAAGAAGAAGAAGAAAAGGAAGGAGAAGGAGAAGAAGAAGAAAAAAAATAATAGGAAGAAGTAGAAGAAGTAGTAGAAGAAAAGGAAGAAAAGGAATAGGGAAAAGAAGAAGAAGAAGAAGAGGAAGAAGAAGAAAAGGAAGAAGAAGAAGAAGAAGAAGAAGCTGAAGAAGGAGGAGGAGGAAGAAGAAGAAAAAGAAGAAGAAAAACAAGAAGAGGAGTAGGGGGAAGAAGAAGAAGAATAAGAAGAAGAAGAAAAGAAGCTGAAGAAGAGAAAGATGATGAAGAAGAGGAAGAAGAAGAAGAAAAAGAAGTTGAAGAAGAAGAAGAAGAAGAGGGAAGGAGGAAGAAAAAATCAAAGAAGGAGAAGAAGAAGATGATTAAGATGATGAAGAAGGAGAAGTAGAAGAGGGATAAAAGAAGAAGAAAGAGAAGAAGACAAAGGAGAGGAAGAAGGTTATAAAAAGAAGCTGAAGAAGAAGAAGAAGAGGAAGAAGGTGATGAAGAAGAGGAAAAAGAAGAGGAAGAATAAGAATAATAAGAAGAAGAAGAAGAAAAAGAGGAAGAAGAAGATTAAGTGGAAGAAGCAGTAGAAGCGGATAAAGTGGAAGAAGAGGAAGAAGAAGAAGAAGAAGAACAAGAAGAAGATTAAAAGGAGAAGAAGAAAAAAAAGAAGAAGTAAGAGAAGAAGAAGAGGAACAAGAGAATGAGGAAGAAGAAAAAGGAGAAGACGAAGAAGAAGAAGTTGGACAAGAAGAAAACGTGGGCAGAGAACCAGTGGATGAAGAAGAACAAGATGAATGAGAAAAATAAGAAGAACAAGAAGAACGACGAGATGGAGAAGATGAAGAAAAGGAAGAAGAAGAAGGAGAAGAAGAAGAAGAAGAAGAAGAAGAAGAAGAAGAAGAAGTTGAAGAATTCAAAGAATATGAAGAAGAGGAAGAAGAGGAATAAGAAGAGGGAGTAGAATAAGAAGAAGAAGCAAAAGAAGAAGAAGAAGAAGAAGAAGAAGAAGAACAAGAACAAGAAGAGTAAGAAGAAGAAGAAGAATAAGAAAAAGAGGAAGAAGAAGAAGATGAAGAAGAAGAAGATAAGGAAGAGGAAGAACAAGAAGAAGAAGAGGAAGAATAAAGAGCAGAAGATGAAGAAGAGGAGGAAGAATAACAATAATAATAGTAATAACAACAACAAGAAGATGAGAAAGAAGAAGAAGAAGTTGAAGAAGAAGAAGTAGAAGAAGAAGAAGAAGAGGGTGAAGAAGAGGAGCAACCAGAAGAAGAAGAGGAAAAAAGGGGAAGAAGAAGAAGAAGAAGAAGAAAATGAAGAAGAAGAAGATGATGATGAAGAAGAAGAAGAGGAAGAAAAGGATGGAGAATTAAAAGAATAAGAAGAAGAAAATGGAAAAGAAGAAGAAGAAGAAGAAGTTGATCATGAAGAAGAAGATGAGGAAGAAGAAGAAGAAGAAGAAGAAGAAGAAGAAGTTGATGAAGAAGAGCAGGATGAAGAAGATAAAGGATAGGAAAGAGAAGAAGAAGAAGCCTAAGAAGCAGAAGAAGAAGAAGAAGAAGAAGAAGAAGAAGAAGAAGGAGAAGAAGATGAAGAAGAAGGAGAAGAAAAGGAAGAAGAAGAAGAAGAAGAAAAGGAGGAAGAGGAAGAAGAAGAAGAAAAAGTAGAAGTAGTAGTAGTAGAAAAAGAAGAAGAAGAAGAAGAAGATGAACAAGAAAAGGAAGGAGAAGAAGATGAAGAAAAATAGTAGTAGAAGAAGAAGAGGAAGAAGAATACTAAGAACAAGAAGAATAACATGAAGAAGCAGAAGAAAAGGAGAGGAAGAAGAAGTAGAAGAAAAAGAAGAAGATAAGGAGAAAAAAGAAGTAGAAGAAGTAGTAGTAGTAATAGGAGAAGAAGAAGAAGAGGTAGAAGAAGCGAAAGAAGAGGAAGAGGAAGCGGAGGAAGAAGAGGAAGATGAAAAAGAAGAAAAGCAGGAAGAAGACGAAGAAGAAGACGAAGATGAAGAAGAAGAAGAAGAAGAAGACGATGAAGAAGAAGAAGGGGAAGAAGACAATGAGCTAGAAGGAGAACAAGAAGAAGAAGAAGAAAAATATGAAGAAGATTATGATGAAGAAGGAGAAGGAGAAGGAGAAGAAGATGAAGAAGAAGAAGAAGAAGAAGAGGAAGAAGAAGATGAAGAAGAAGAGGACAAAGTGGAAGAAGATGGCAAAGTGGAAGAAGAGGTGGAAGAAGAAGAAGTAGAAGTAGTAGAAGAAGAAGAAG
>JAIUJO010001002.1:67500-70000 GCA_023846275.1 Vanilla planifolia
AAGTAGAAGAAGAAGAAGAGGAAAAAAGGGGAAGAAGAAGAAGAAGAAGAAGAAAATGAAGAAGAAGAAGATGAAGATGAAGAAGAAGAAGAAGAAAAGGTTGGAGAATAAAAATAATAATAAGAAGAAAATGGAAAAGAAGAAGAAGTAGAAGAAGATGATCATGAAAAAGAAGATGAGGAAGAAGAAGAAGAAGAAGAAGATGAAAAAGAAGAAGAAGAAGAAGAAGAACAAGAAAAATAAGAATAAGAAGAAGATAATGAAGAAGAAGAAGAAGAAGTGGAAGAAGAAGAAGAAGAGGAAGAAGAAGTAGAAGGAGAGAAAGCAAAAGAAAAAGAAGAAGAGGTTGATGAGGAAGAAGAAAAAGAAGAAGAAAAGAAAGAAGTAGAGGAAGATGAAGAAGAAGAAGAAGAAGAACAAGAAGAAGAGTAAGAAAAAGAAGAAGAAGAACAAGAAAAAGAAGGAGAACAAGAAGAAGAAGTAAAAGAAGAAAAAGTAGTAGTAGTAATTCTAGAATAAGAAGAAGAAGACAAAGAAGAAAGAAGAAGAAGAATTCGAAGAAGAAGAAGAAGAAGAAGAGGAAGAAGTGGTAGAAGATGAAGGACAAGAAGAATAAGAAGAAGAAGAAGTGGAAGAAGAAGAAGGAGAAGAAGGAGAAGAGATAGAAGTATAAGAATAAGGATAAGACAACATAGAAGAAGAAGAAGAAGAAGAAGGAGAAAAAGAAGAAGAAGATGTAGAAGGAGAAGAAGAAGGTAAAGAAGAAGTAAAATAAGAATAAGAGGAGAAGAAGAACAAGAAGACGAAAAAAATGACGAAGAAGAAAAGGAAGAAGAGGGAGAAAAAGCAAGTAGTGGATGAAGAAGAAGAAGGACAAGAAGAAGAAGAAGAAGAAGAGGAAGAGGAAGAAGAAGGAGAAGAAGAAGAAGGAGAAGAGATAGATGAAGATGAATAAGAAGAAGAAGAACAAGAAGAAGAAGAAGAAGAAGAGGAAGAAGAAGAAGAAGATGAAGAAGAAGAAGAAGAAGAAGAAGAAGAAGAAGAATGAGAAGTTGAAGGAAAAGAAGAAGAAGAAGAAGAAGAAGAATAAATTGAAAAGGAATAAGAAGAAGGAGAAGAAGGAGAAGAAGAAGATGTTGAAGAAGAAGAAGAGGAGGAAGAACAGGAAGATCAAGAAGAGGAAGAAGTGGAAGGAGAAGAAGAAGAAGTAGAAGAAGAAGAAGAAGAAGAAGAAAAAGAAGAACAAGGAGGAGTAGGTGAAGAAGAAGAAGAAGAAGGAAAAGAAGGAGAAGGAGAAGAAGAAGAAGAAGAAGGAGAAGAAGAAGGAGAAGAAGGAGAAGAAGAAGAAGAAGAAGATGAATAAGGAGTAGAAGGAGAAGAAGGAGAAGAAGAAGAAGCAGAAGAGGAGGAAGAAGAACAAGAAGAGGAAGAAGAAAAAGAAGAAGAGGAGGAGGAGGAAGAAGAAGAAGAAGGAAATGTTGATGAAGAAGCAAAAGAAGTGAAAGAAAAAGAAGAAGAAGAAGATGAAAAAGAAGAAGTTGAAGAAGAGGAAGAAGAAGGACAATAAGAAGAATTTTAAGATGAAGAAAAAGAGGAAGTTGAGGCAAAAGGAGGAGAAGAAGAAAAAGAAGAAAAAGAAGATGAAGAAAGAGAAGTAGGAGAAGAAGGAGGAGAAAAAGGAGAAGAAGAACAAGAAGAAGAAGATGGAGGAGGAGAAGGACAAGAAGAAGAAGAAGAAGAAGAAGAAGAAGAAGAAGTAGAAGAAGAAGAAGATGATGATGATGATGATTAAAAAGTGGAAGAAGAGGTCGATGAGGAA
This sequence comes from Vanilla planifolia, assembly GCA_023846275.1. NCBI lineage: Eukaryota > Viridiplantae > Streptophyta > Magnoliopsida > Asparagales > Orchidaceae > Vanilla > Vanilla planifolia. Next base: position 69,320 of record JAIUJO010001002.1, read on the forward strand.
GAAGTGGGAGAAGAAGAAGGAGAAGAAGAAGAAGAAGAAGAAGTGGAGGAAGAAGAAGAAGAAAAAGAAGAAGAAGATGTGGAAGAAGAAGAAGGGAAAGGGGAAGTTGAAGAAGAAGAAGAAGAAGAAGAGAAAGAAGAGGAAGAAGAAGAATAAGAAAAAGAAAAAGAAGGAAGAAGAAGAAGAAGAAGAAGAGGAGGAGGAGGAGAAGAAGATAAAGAAGAATAAGGATAAGAAGATGAAGAAGAAGTAGAGGAAGAAGAAGAAGCAGAGTAGAAGTAGAAGAAGAGGAACAACAAGTAGAAGTAGTAAAAGAAGAAGAAGAACAAGAACAAGAAGAATAAGAAGAAGAATAAGAAGAAGTAGAAGTTGAAGAAGAAAGGGAAGATGAGGAAGAAGATGATGAAGAAAAGATGGAGAAGAAGAAGAAGAAGAAGAAAAAGATGGGAAAGTAGATGAAGAAGCAGAAGAAGAAGAATTTGAAGAAGAAGAGGAAGAAGTAGAAGTAGAAGAAGAATATGATGGATAAGAAGTAGAAGAAGAAGAAGAAGAAGAAGAAGAGAAAGAAGAAGTAGAAGAAGAAGAGGAAGGTAACAGAAGATAAAAGAGGAGAACAAGAAGAAGAAGGAGATGTAGGAGTATAAGAAGAAGAAGAACAAGGAAAAGAAGAAGAAGAAGGAA
>JAIUJO010001002.1:80000-97500 GCA_023846275.1 Vanilla planifolia
TAGAAGACGAAGAAGATGGAGAAGAAGAAGAAGAAGAAGAAGGAGAAGAAGAGGAAAGATAGGAAGATGAAAATGATGTTGATGAAGAAGAAGAAGAAGGAGAAAAGAAGAAGAACAAGAAGGAGGATGAGAAGAAAATAATGAAGGAAAAGAAGAAGAGGAAGATGAAGAAGAACAAAAAGAGGAAAAGAAGGAGAAGAAGAAGAAAAAGAAGAAAATAAGAAGGAGAAGAAAAAGAAAAAGAAGCGTAGAAGAAGAAGAAGAAGAAGAAGACGAAGAAGAATAGCAATAACTATAATAACAAAAAAAACTAATAATAATAATAATGATAATAATAATTATTATAATTAAAACAACAACAATAACTATAATAATAATAAGAAAAGGAGGGAAAAGAAGAATACGAAGTAGAATAAGAAGAAGAAGAAGAACAAGAACAAGAAGGCAAAGGAGAAGAAGAAAAAGAATAAGAATTGGAAGAAGAAGGTGAAGAAGAAGAAGAAGAAGATGAAGAAGAAGAAGAAGAAGAAGAAGAAGGAGAGGAAGAAGAAGTAGTAGAAGAAGAAGAAGAGGAAGAAGAAGAAGATGAAAAAAAAGTAGAAAAAGGTGAAGATTAAGAAAAAGAAGCAGTAGTAGAAGAAGAAAAGATGAAGTAGAGAAAGAAGAAGACAAAGAAGAAGATCATGAAGAAGATGAAGATGATTAGGATGACGTTGAAGAAGTGGAAGAAGAAGAAGAAGAAGAAGTAGAAGTAGAAGAAGGTGATGGAGATGAAGAGATAGAATTAGAATTAGAATAAGAATAAGAAGAAGTAGAAGAAGAAAAAAAAGATGAAGAAGAAGAAGAAAAAGGAGGAGGAGGAAAAGAACATGAATAGAAAGAAGAAGTAGAAGAATTAGAAGTAGAAGGAGGAGAAGAAGAAGAAGAAGGAGAAGAAGATGAAGGAGAAGTGATAGTAGTCGTAGTGGAAGAAGAAGGAGAAGAAGAAGAAGGAGAAGGAGAAGAAGAATAAGAAGAAGTAGAAGAAGAAGAAGAATAAGAAGGAGAAGTAAAAGAAGTAGATGAAGAAGAAGAAGAAGAAGAAGAAGACAAGGAAGAAGAAAAAGAAAAATAAGATGAATAATAATAATTATAAGAATAATAATACTTATATTAATAATAATAACAATTATAAGAGGAAGAAGAAAATGAAGAAGTGGAAAAAGAAGTAGAATAAGAAGAAGAAGAAGAAGGAGAAGGAGAAGTTGAAGAAGTAGAGGAATAAGAAGTGGTAGAAGAGGAAGAAGAAAAAGAAGAACAACAAGAAGGACGAAGGACAAGACAGAGGAGTAGAATAAGAGAAGAAGACGACGAAGAAGGAGGAGGTGGATGAGAGGAATATGATGGTGGTGAAGAAGAAGAAGATGAATAAGTTGAAGAAGGAGAAAAGAAGAAGAACAAGAAGAAGAATAAGAGGAAAAAGAAGAAGAAGAAGAGCAAAAGAAGAATAAGTAGAGAAGAAGAATAAGAAGAAGAAGAGGAAGAAGATGAAGAAGCAGAAGAGGAAGAAGAAGAAGAGGAAGAGAAAGAAGAAGAAGAAGTAGAAGAAGTAGAAGAAGAAGGAAAAGAAGAAGAGAAGAGAGAAGAAGAAGAAGAAGAAGAGGAGGAAGAAGAAGAAGAAGAGGAAGAAGTAGAAGAAGAAGAAGAAGAAGAAGAAGAAGAGGAAGGAGAAGAGGAAGAAGAGAGAAATAAGAAGAAGAAGAAGAAGAGGAAGAAAAAGAAGAAGAAGAGGAAGAAGAAAATGTAGAAGAAAATTAGAATAGGAAGAAGGAGAAGAAGTAGCAAAAGGAGAAGTAGAAGAAGTAGCAGAAGGAGAAGAAGAACAAGAAGGGGAATAAGAAGAGGAGTTAGAAGAAGAAGGAGAAGAAGAAGGGAAGAAGAAGAAGAAGAAGGAGAAGTAGAAGAAATGGTAGAAAAATGGGATGAGGAGGAGAAGAGGAGGGTAGAGGAGAAGAAGAAGGAGAAGAAGAACAAAAAGAAGAAGGAGTAGAAGAAGAAGGAGAAGAAAAGGAATAAGAAGAAAAAAGAAGAAGAAGAAGATGATGATGATGAAGAAGAAAAAGAACAAGTAGAATGATGATAATAACAATATTGATAACAATAACAATTTTAGTAATTTGAAGAAGAAGACGAAGTAGAAGAACCAAAAGAAGTAGAAAAAAGAATAGAAGAAGGAGAAGAAGAAGAAAAAGTAGAAGAAGAAGGAGAGCAGAAAGGAGGAGAAGAAAAAGAATACGAAGAAGAAGAAGGAGAAGAACTAGAAGGAGAAAAAGATGAAAGAGTGGAAGACGAAAAAGAAGAAGAAGAAGTCGAAGAAGAAGGAGGAAAGCTAGAAGAAAAAGAAGATGAAGAAGAAGACGAAGAAGAAGAAGAAGTGGAAGAAAAAGAAGATGAAGGCTAATAACAATTATAATAATAATAATAACAACAATAATAATAATAACAAGTAGAAGAAGTAAAAGAAGAAAGAGAAGAACAAGAAGAAAAAGAATAAGTAGAAGAACAAGAAGATTGATAATAATAACAATAATATAATAATAATAATAATAATAACAACAATAATAATAATAATAATAATAATAAGAAAAAGAAGATGAAGAAGATAAACAAAAAGAAGTAGAGAAGAAGAAGTGGTAGGAGAAGATGAAGAAGTAGAAGAAGAAGAACAACAAGAATGAGAAGAAGAAGAAGAAGTAGAGGAAGAAGAAGAAGAAGGAGAAGAAAAAGAATAAAAGAAAGAAAAAGAAGAAGAAGAAGAAGGAGGAGGAGTAGGAGGAGTAGGAGGAGGAGGAGAAGAAGAAGAAGAAGAAGAAGAATAACAACAACAAGATGGAGAAGAGACGAAGAAGAAGAAGAAGAAGAAGATGAAGAAGAAGAAGCAGAAGAAGAAGACGAGGAAGATAAACAAAAAGAAGTAGAAGAAGAAGAAGTGGTAGGAGAAGATGACAAAGTAGAAGAAGAAGAACAACAAGAATGAGAAGAAGAAGAAGAAGCAGAGGAAGAAGAAGTAGGAGAAGAAGAAGAATAAGAGAAAGAAAAAGCAGAAGAAGGAGTAGGAGGAGGAGGAGGAGGAGAAGAAGAAGAAGAATAACAACAACAAGATGGGGAAGAGATGAAGAAGAAGAAGAAGAAGACGAATAAGAAGAAGGAGAAGTAGAAGAAAAAGTAGAAGATGAAAAAGAAGAATAAGAAGAAGAAGAAAAAAAGGAGGAAAAGAAGAAGAAGAAGTAGACAATGAAAAAGAATAAGAATAAGAAGAAGAGTAATAATAATAATAATAATAATTATAATAACAATAAGAAGAAGAAGAATATGAACAAGAAGAATGATAATAACAATAATAACAATAATAATAAAAATAGTAGTAATAATAAAAATAATAACAATAATAATAATAACAATAATAATATGAAGAAAAAGAAGAGGGAGAAGAAGAAGAGAAGAAGAAGAAGAAGAAGAAGAGGGAGAAGAAGAATAAGAATAAGAAGACAAAGTAGGAGTAGAAGATTATGATGAAGATGAAGAAGAAGATTAAGAAGAAGAAGTAGAGGAAAGAGAGGAAGATGAAAAATATGATGATGAAGAAGAAGAAGAAGAAAATGAAAAAGAAGAAGAAGAGGACGAAGAAAATGTGGAAGAAGAAGAAGAAAAAGAAGAAGAAAATAAGGAGAAGAAGGTGAAGAACATAAAAAAGAAAAACAAGATGTAGCAGAAGATGAACAAGAAGAAGGTGAAGAAGAAGAAAAAGAAGAATAAGATGAATCATAATAATAATAATAATAATAATAATAATAATTAATAATAATAATAATAATAATAATAATAATAATAATAATAATCATAACAATAGTAATAATAATAATTATTTTAGGAACAAGAAAATGAAGAAGAAGTAGAATAAGAAAAAGAAGAAGGAGAAGGAGTAGGAGGAGTTTAAGAAGAAGAAGAATAAGAAGAAGTGGTAGAAGAGATAGAAGAAGAAGAAGGAGGAGGAGGAGGAAGAAGAGGAGGAGGAGGAGGAGGAGGAGAAGAAGAAGAAGAAGAAGAAGAAGAAGAAGAAAGGAAGGAAGATGATGGTGAAGGAGAAGAAGAAGAGGATGAAGGAGAGGAAGATGATGGTGATAAAGAGGAAGATGATGAATAAGTTGAAGAAGGAGCAAAGAAGAAGAAGAAGAAGAGCAAGGACAAGAAGAAAAGAGAAGAAGAAGAAGAAAAAAGAAGAAGAATGAGAAGAAGAAAAGCAAGAAGAAGAAGAAGATGACGAAGAACAAGGAAAAAGAGAAAGAAGAAATAGAAAAAGAAAAAAAGAGAAGAGGAAGAAGAAGAAGAAGGAGGAGAGGAAGAAGATGCAGAAGAAAAGTAGAACAAAAAGAAAAAGAAGAAGTAGATGCAGAAGGAGAAGATGAAGAAGAAGAAAAAGAAGAAGAAGCAGAACTAGAAGAAGAATAAGAAGAGAAGAAGGAGAGTAAGAAGAAGTAGAAGAAAAGGAGAAGTAGAAGGAGGAGGAGGATAAGAAGTAGAAGAAGAAGAACAACAAGGAGGACCAGGAGGAGAAGGAGAAGAAGGAGAAGAACAAAGAGATGAAGAAGATAGAAAAGAAGAAGGAGAAGAAGAACAAGAAAAAGTTGAGGAAGTAGAAGAAGAAGAACAATAAGAAAATGATAATAATAATAATAATAATAATAATAATAATAATAACAACAATAATAATAATAAAAAAAAAGAAGATGAAGTTGAAGAACAAAAAGAAGTAGAAAATGAAGAAGAAGAAGAAGAAGGTGAAGAAGAAAAACAATAAGAAGAATAGGAAGGAGAAGAAGATGAAGAAGTAGAAGAAGAAGAAGAAGAAAAAAGAAAAAGAAAAAGAAGAAGGAAAGGAAGAAAAAGAGTGAAAGATGATCAAGAAGAAGGAGAAAAGAAGAAGAGGAAGAAGAAGAAGAGAATAATAATAATAATAATAATAATAAGTAGAAGTAAAAGAGTACTAAGAAAGAGAAGAAGAAGAAGAAAAACAAGGAAAAAATGATAATAATAACAATAATAATAATAGCAGTAATAATAATAATAATAATAATAATAATAATAATAATAATAATAATAATAAAATAATAATAATAAAAAGAAAAAGAAGATAAAAAAGAAGTAGCAGTAGAAGAAGAAGTAGAAGAAGAAGAAGAAGAAGAACAAGAATGAGAAGAAGAAGAAGAATACGAGAAAGAGGAAGAAAAAAAAAAGAAGATGATGATGAAGAAAAAGAATATGTTGAAAAGGAAGAAAAGAAGAATGAGGAGGAGGAGAAGAAGAAGGAGAAAAAGACGAAGAAGATGAAGAAGAAGAGGAGGAGGAGGAGAAGAAGGAAGAACAGAAAATTAAAAAGAGGAATAAGAAGAAGAAGAAGAAGAAGGAGAGAAGAAGAAGAAGAAAAAGAAGAAGAAGGAGATGAAGAAAAAAGAAGAATAAAAATAAGAAGAAGAATAAGAGTAATAATAATAATAATAATAATAGTAACAATAACAATAAAAAGAAGATAGAAGAGGAAGAACAAGAAGAATGAAAATAATAATAATAATAATAATAATAATAATAAGAAAAAGAAGATGAAGAAGAAAAGAAGAGGGAGATGAAGGAGAAGAAGAAGAAGAAGAAGAAGAAGAACAAAAAGATGTAGAAGAGAAAGAAGGAGAAGAAAAAATGAAGAAAAAGAAGAAGAAGAGAAGAAGAAGAAGAAGAAGAAGAAGAAGAAAACGAAAAAGAAGAAAACAAAAAAGAAAAACTCCAAGAAAAGGAAGAAGGAAGAAGAAAATTAAGGAGAAGAAGAAGAAAAAGAAAAATAATAGTGATAACAACAACTACAATAATAATAATAATAGTAGTAATAATAATAATAATAATAATAGTAATAATAAAATGAAGGTGAAGAAGAATACGAGGTAGAATAAGAAGAAAATAATAAGAATAAGAATAAGAATAAGAATAAGAATAAGAAAAAAAGCCGAAGAATAGAAGATGGAGAAGACTAAGAATAAGAAGGAGGTGAAGTAGAAGGAGAGGAAGAAGAAGATGAAAAAGAAGAAGAAGGAGAAGGAGGTGAAGAAGGAGAAGAAATAGAAGAATAAGAAGAAGAACTATTAGAAGAAGAAGAAGCAAAAGAAGAAAAAGAAGAGAAGAAGAAGGGGAAGTAGTAGTAGTAGAAGAAGAAGGAAGAGGAGAAGAAATAGAAGAAAAGGAGAGGAGGAGGAGGAGAAGAACAAGAACAAGAAGGAGGAGGAGAAGAAGAAGAAGGAGAAGAAGATGAAGGAGGAGAAGATGAAGGAGAAGAAGGAGAAGAAGGCAAAGAAGATGATAATGAAGATGATGAGAAGAAGAAGAATAAGAATAATGATAATGACAAAAAGAATTATAATTATAATAACGAGTAAGAAAGTAGTAAAAGTAGGTGAAGAAGGAGAAAAGAGGAGGAGGAGGAGGAAGAAGAAGAAGAAGATGAAGAAGAGGAAGAAGAAGAGAATAAGTAGAAGAAGAAGTGGTAGAAGAGGAAGAAGAAGAAGGGGGACAAGGAGGAGAAGGAGAAGAAGAAGAAGAAGTGAAGAAGAAGAGGAGGAAGATGATGACGGAGAGGAAGAAGGAGATGAGTAAGGTTAAAAAGGAGAAAAGAAGAAGTGAAGAATAAGAAGAACAAGTAGAAGAATAAGAAGAAGAAAAAGAAGAAGTAATAGAAGAAGAAGAATTAGAAGAAGAGGAAGAAGAAGAAGAGCAGGAGGAGGAGGAGGAAGTGGAGGAGGAGGAGAAGTGGATGAAGAAGAAGAAGAAAAGGAAGATGAAAATGCAGAAGAAAAGTAGTAGAAGAAGTAGAATAACAAGCCAAAGGAGAAGAGGAAGAAAAAAAAGTAGTAGAAGAAGAAAAAAAAGGAGCAGAAGAGGAAGGAGAAGAAGAAGAAGAAAAACGAGGAGAAGTTGGAAGAAAAAGGAGGAGAAGAAGAAGAAGATGAAGAAGAAGAACAAGAAGGAGGAGAACAAGAAGAAGGAGAAGAAGAACAAAGAGAAGAAGATGAAATGGAAGAAGAAGAGGAAGGAGAAGAAGAAGAAGAAGAAGACGAAGAAGGAGAAGAAGAAGATTATGAAGAAGAAGAAGAACAAAAGGAATACTACTAATAAAAAGAACAATAATTATAATAATAATAAAAAAAAGAAGTAGAAAAAGAAGAAGAAGAAGAAGAAGAAGAAGAAGAAAAAGATGAAGTAGATGAAGAAGAAGTAGAAGAAGAAAAAGAAAAAGGAGAAAGAGTGGGAAGATGAAAAAGAAGTAGAAGACGAAAGAAAAGAAAGAAGAAGAGGAAGAAGAAGAAGAAGATGTTGAAGAGGAAAATAATAATAATATAATAATAATAATAACAATATTAATAAGAGAAAGTACAAGAAAAAGAAGAAGAAGTCGAAGAAGAAGAAGAAGAAGAAGAAAAAAGAAGAATAAAAGTAGTAGAAGAAGAAGAAGAAGAAGTAGAACAAGAAGAATTAGAAGAAGTAGAAGAGGAAGGGAAAAAGAGAAGGAGATGTATAATATGAACAAGTAGAAGAAGAGGAAGAAGAACAAGAAGAAGAAGTAGAAGAAGATGAAGAAGTAGTAGTAGAAGAAGAAGAAAGAGAAGAAGAAGAAGTAGGAGAAGTAGAAGAAGAAGTAGAAGAAGAAGAAGTTGAAGATGCAGGTGAAGAAGAAGAACAAGAAGAAGAAGAAGAAGAAAAGGAGGCAGAAGAATAGTAATAATAGTAAGATGAAGAAAAGAAGAAGAAGAAGAAATTGAAGGAGGAGGAAGAGGAGGAGGAGAAAGAAGAGGAAGAAATATAAGAGAAAGTGGAAGAAGAAGAAGTGGAAGAAGAAGAAGTAGTAAAAAAAGAAGAGAAAAAGAAGAAGAAGTAGAAGAAATAAAAGATGATGAAGAAGAAGAAGAAGAAGAAGTAGAAGAAGAAGAAAAAGAAGAAGAAGAAGATGTCAAGAAGAAGAAGAAGAAAATGAAGAAGAAGAAGAAGAAGAAGAAGAAGAAAATGAAGAAGAAGAATTAAAGAAGAAGAAGAAGAAGAGGAAGAAGAGAATGAAGAAGAATAATGAGAAGAAGAAGGAGAAGAAGAAGAAGGAGAAATAAAAGGAGTAGAAAAAGGAGAAGAAGAAGAAGAAGAATTGTAGAGGTGAAGGAGAAGAAAAAGATGAATAAGAAGAGGAAAAAGAACAACAACAAGAAGAATAAGAATAAGAATGAGAAGAAAAGGCTAAATAAGAATAAAAAGAAGATGTAGATGAGGAAGAAGAGAAGAAGAAGAAGTAGATGAGGAATTAGAAGAAGAAGAGGAAGAAGAAGAAGAAGTGGAAGAAGAAGAAGAAGAAGAAAGAGAAGAAAGATTAGAAGAAGAAGAAGGAGAAAAAGAAGAAGTAAAAGTAGTAGAAGAAGAAGCAGAAGAACATGAAGGAGATGAAGAAAAGTGGAGAAGAAGAAGAAAAAGAAGAAGACGAAGAATAAGGGGAATAATAATAATAAGAAGTAGAAGAAAAAGAAGAAGAGTAAGAATAAGAAGAACAAGAACTTGAAGAAAAGAAGAAGAAGAAGAAGAAGGAGGAGGAGGAGGAGGAGAAGAAGAAGAATGCGAGGAAGAAAAAGAAGAAGGACAAAAGAAGAAGAAGAAAAAGAAGAAGAAGAAGAAGAAGAAGAGGAAGAAGAAGAACAAGATTAGAAAGAAGAAGAAGAAGAAGAGAGGGAAGAAGAAGAAGAAGAAGAAGAAGAAGTAGAAGAGTAAGGCAATGTGGAAGATAATGAAAAAGAAGATGAAGAACAAAAAGAAGAAGTGAAAGGAAGAATCAATGAAGAATTAGAAGAAGTATAAGTAGAAGAAGTGGAAAGAAGAGGAAGAAGGAAAAAGAAGAAGAAGTAGAAGTAGAAAAAGAAGAAGAAGGACAAGGGGAAGAAGAAGAAGAAGAAGAAGCAGAAGAAGACGAAGAAGAAGAAGTAGAAGAAGAGGAAGAAGATTAAGACGAAAAAGAAGATGAAGAAGAAGAAGAGGAAGAAGAAAGGAAAGAAGTAGAAGAAGATGGCAAAGAAAAATATTTATAGTAATATTAATGATAATTTTATTAATAATAATAATAATAATATTAACAAAAAGAAGAAGTAGAGGAATATGACATAATGTAAGGAGAAGAAGAAAGAGAATGAGAAGAAGAAAAAGAATAAGAATTGGAAGAAGAAAAAGAAAAAGGAAAAAAAGAAGTAAAAGAAGAAGAAGAAAACGTAGTAGTAGAAGAAGAAGAGGAAGAGAAGAAGAAGAAGAAGAAGAAGAAGAATAAGAAGTAAATTATCAAGTAGTTGTAGTAGAAGAAGAAGAAGGAGAGGTAGAAGAAGAAGATGAGGAAGGCGAAGAATAAGAAGAAGAAGAAGAAGAAAAAGAAGAAGAAGAAGAACAGGAAGTAGTAGTAGAAGAAGAAGAAGAAGTAGAAGAAGAAGAGGGAGAAGAAGAAGAGGGAGTAGAAGAAGAAGAAGAAGAGGAAGAAGAAGTAAATGATCAAGTTGTAAAAGAAGAAGAAGAAGAAGAAGAGGTAGAAGAAAAAGATGAAGAAGGCGAACAATAAGAAGAAGAAGAAGAAGAAGAAGAAGAAGAATAAGAAGAAGTAGAAATAGTAGTAGTAGTAGAAGAAGAAGAGGGAGAAGAAGAAGAAGAAGAGAAAGATGGAAAAAAGAAGAAGAATGAGAAGAAGAAGAAGAAGAAGAAGAAGAAAAATGAGAAGAAGAAGAGGAAGAAGAAGATGAAGAAGAAAAAGAAGATGTAGAAGAAGAAGAAGACGAAAAAGAAGAAGAAGAAGAAAAAAGAAGAAAATGAATTAGAAAAGAAAGAAGATGTAGAAGAATAGCAACAACAATAATAATAACAATAATAAGAATAATAATAATAATAATATTAATAATAATAATAAGAATAATAAGAAATAAGAAGAAAGTAGAAGAATGTGAAGCAGAAGAAGAAAAAGAATTAGAAAGAAGAAGGAGAAGAAGAAGAAAATGAGAATAACAAGAAGAAGAAGTAGAAGAAGAAGAAGACGAAGAAGAACAAGAAGGAGAAGAATAAGGAGGAGGAGAAGAAGAAGAAGACGAAGAAGAACAAGAAGGAGAAGAATAAGGAGGAAGAGAAGAAGAAGAAGAAGAACTAGGAGGAGGAAAAGAAGATGTAGAAGAAAAATAAGAGGATAGGAAGAGAAGAAGAAGAAGAAGAAGAAGAGGAAGAAGAAGAAGAAGAGAAAAAGAGGAAGAAGATGTAGAAGTAAGAGGAGAAGAAAATAAAGAAGAAGAAGAAGAAGAGAAGAAGAAGAAGGGAAGAAGGGAGAAGAAGAAGAAGAAGGGGAAGAAGAAGAAGAAGAAGAATTAGAAGAAGTAGAAGAAGAAGAAGAAGTAAAAGAAGAGTAGTAGTAATAATAATAATAATAACAATAATCATAATGATAATGGCAATAGTGATAATGGCAAGAAGAAGAAAAAGAAGAAGCCTAAGAAGTAGAAAAAGAAGAAGAAGAAGACGAAGGAGAAAGGAAAGGAGAAGATGAAAAGGAATAAGAATAAGAAGAAGAACAAGAAGAATGAAAAAGAGAAGAACAAGAAGAAGAAGTGGAAGAAGAAGAAGAAGAAGAAGAAGAAGAAGTAGAAGAATAAGAAGGAGAGGAAGATGAAGGAGTAGAAGAAGAAGGAAATGAAAAAGAAGGAGAAGAAAAAGAAGAACAACCAAATGGATGACTAAGAGGAGGAGAAGAAGTAGAAGAACAAGGAAAAGAAAAAAAAAAGAAGAAGACGAAGAAGAGGAAGATAAAGAAGAATAAGAAGATGAAGAAGAGGAAGAAGTTGGAGATGAAAGAAGAAGAAGAAGAAGAAGAAGAAGAAGAACAAGAAGAAGGAGAAGGAGAAGAAGAAGAAGAGGAGAAAAAATTGGAAGGAGCAGAAGTAGAAGAGAATAAGAAGAAAGAAGGAGCAGAAGAATGAGAAGAAGAAGGAGAAGAAGAATCAGAAGAAGAAGGAGAAGAGAAGAAGACGGAGAAGAAGAAGAAGAAGAAGAAGGAGGAGAAGACGAAGAAGGAGAAGAAGATCAAGAAGAAGAAGAAGAAGTAAGATAATAAGAAGAAGTAGAAAAGAAGAAGAAGATGAAGACAAAGAACAAGAAGTAGTAATAGTAGAAGAAGAAGAAGGGAAAGAAGAAGAAGAAGAAGAAGAAGAAAATGAATAGAAGAAGATGAACAAAAAAAGAAATAGAAGAAGAAGTAGCAAAAGCAGAAGAAAAAGAGGAAAAAGAAGAAGAAGAAGACGAACAGAAGAAGGGGAAGTAGTAGAAATTAGTATAAGAAGAAGAATAGTAAAAATAATAACAATAATAAAAAAAATATTAACAATAACAAAAACAATAATAACTAGAAGAAAAAGAAAAAAGTGACAATGAAGAAGGAAATCAAAAAGATTGAGAATAATAATAAGAAGAAGATGAGGAAAAAGGAGAAGAACTAGAAAAAAGAAGAAGTAGAAAAGCTAGGAGGAGAAAAAGAAGGAGAGCAAGAAGATGATGATGATAAGCAGATGAAGAAGAAGAAGAAGAAAAGTAGAATAAGAAGAAGAAGTACAAGGATAGGAACAAGAAGAAAGAGAAGAAGAAGATTAAGAATAAGAATAAGGAGAAGAAAAAGATGAAGCAACAGAAGAAGATGAAGTAGAAGTAGAAGAAGAGAAGAAGTAGAAGAAGAAGAGAAGAAGAAGAAGAAAAAGAAGAAGAGAAAGAAGAGGAAGAAAAGGAAGAAGATGAAGAACAAGAGAGGAAGGAGAAGAAGAAGGAGAGAAATAATAGAGAGAAGAAGAAGAAGGAGAAGAACAACAAGAAGAAGAAGAAGGAGAAGTATAAGAAAAAGAAGAAGTAAAAAAACGAGGAAGAAGAAAATGAAGAACAATAACAAGAAGAAGAAGAACAAAAAGAATGATTATAATAATAATGATAATAATAATAATAATAATAATAATAATAATAATAAAAAGAAGATGAAATAGAAGAACAAAAAGAAGTAGAAAAAGAAGAAGAAGAAGAAGGAGAAGAAGAGGAAGCAGACAAAAAGAAGAACTAGAAGGAGAGGAAGAAGAAGAAGAAGAAGAACGAGAAGAGAAAGAGTGGAACAAGAAAAATCATAATAAAAAGAAGTAGAAGAAGAAGAAAGAGAAAAGAAGAAGAAGATGAAGAAGAAGTAGAAGAAGAAGAAAAAGAAGGAGATTAATAATAATAATAACAATAATAATACGAACAAGAATGCTAATAATAAAAGTAACAATGATAATTAGAAGAAGTAGCAGAAGAATAATAAGAAGAAGGAGAAGAATAATAAGAAGAACAAGAAAAAGAACAAGAAAAATGATGATAATAATAATAATAATAACAATAATAATAATAATAATAATAATAAGAATAATAATAATAATAGTAATAATATTAATAATTGTAAAAGTAATAATAAAAATAATAATAATTACTGTTATTAAAACTATTAAAAAAAGAAAATGAAAAGGAAGAACAAAAGTAGTAGTAGAAGAAAAAGAAGAAGTAGAAGAAGTGGAAGATGAATAAGCAGGATGAGAAGAAGACGAAGAAGAAGAAGAAGAAGAAGAAGAAAAAGTAGAAGAAGGACAAAAAGATGAATATGAAAAAGAAGAAGAAGAAGAAGAAGAAAAAGGAAGAAGAAGAAGAAGAAGAAGAAGAAGAAGAAGAAAAAGATGAGAAGAAGGAGAGGGACAAGGAGAAGAAGAAGAAGAAGAAGAAAAAGTAGAAGAAGATGAATGAGTAGAAGAAGAAAAAGAATAGTAACAAGAAGATGAAGTCGTAGAAGAAGGAGAAAAAATAAAAGATAAAAAAGAAGAAGAAGAATAACAAAACGAAGGAGAAGATTAAGAATAAGAAGAAGAAGAAAAAGAAGAAGAGTATAATAATAATAATAACAATGATAATAATAACAAGAAGAAAAAGAAGTAGAAGAAGTAGAAGAAGAAGAAGAAGAAGTGAAACGAGAAGAACAAGTAGAATGATTATAAGAATAATAATAATAAAAATAATAACAATAATAATAATAAGATGAGAAGAAGAAAAGAAGAAGAAGAAGAGGAAGAAGAAGAAGAAGATGGAGAAGAAGAAGTAGAAGAAGAACAAGGAGTAGAAGATGTGGAAGAAGAAAAGAAGAAGAATAAAAAGAAGAAAAAGAAGTAGAGGAGAGAGAGGAAGATGAAAAAGAAGAAGATGAAGAAGAAGGAAAAAAGAAGAAGATGAAGAAGGAGAAGAAGTAGTAGAAGAAGGAGGAGAAGAAGAAGAAAGAGAAGAAGTAGGAGAGGCGGAGAACAAGAAGATGAAGAAGAATGGGAAGAAGTAGTAGAAGGAGAAGGAGAAGGAGAAGAAAAAGGAGGAGGAGGAAAGAAGAAGAAGAAGAGAAGAAGAAGAAGAAAAGATGAAAAATAAGAAGAAGAAGATGAAAAGAAGAAGAAGAAGAATGACAAGGGAAAAGAGTAAAACGAAGAAGAAGAAGAAGAAGGAGAAGATAAGAATAAGAATAATAAGAAGAAGAACAAGAAGAAGAGGGAGAAGAAGAAGGAGAGGAGGAGGAGGAGGAGTAGGAGAAGGAAGAAGAAGAAGTAGAAGAAGGAGAAAAGAAGAAGAAGAAGAAGAATTGGAAGAAGAAGAAGAAGAAGAGGAAGAAGAAGTAGTAGTAGTAGAAGAAGAAGTAGAAGGAGAAAAGAAGAAGAAGGAGAAAGAATAGGAAGAAGAAGGGGAAGAAGAAGAAGAAGAAGAGGAAGAGAAGAAGAAAAAGAAGAAGAAAAGGACGAAGAGGAAGAAGAAAAAGAAGAAATGAAGAAGAAGAAGAGGACAAAGATGAAGAAGAAGAGGAAGAAGAAGAAAAAAAGAAGAAGAACAAGGAGAAGAAGAAGAAGAAGAAGAGGATGAAGAGAAGAACAAGAATAAAAAGGAGAGGAAGATAATGAAAAAGAAGAAGAAGAAGAAGAGAAGAGGAGAAAAGAAGAAGCAATCAAGAATTAGAAGAAGTAGAAGAAGAAGACGAAAAAGAACACGAAGAAGAAGAAGAACAAGAAGAAGACAAAGAAAATGACAGAGAAGGTGAGAAGAATTTTTAATAAAACAAATAACGAAAATTTTACTAATAATAATGATAATAAAACTAATATTAATAAGAAAAGAAGAACAACCAGAATATGACGTAAAATAAGGAGAAGAAGAAGGGGAATCAGAAGAAAAAAAGAATAAGATTGAAAGAAGAAGAAGAAGAAGGAGAAGAAATGAAGAAGAAGATGTAAATGAAAAAGAAGAGAAGAAGAAGAATAAGAAGAGGAAGAAAAGAAGAAGAAAGAAGAAAGAGAAGACGAGGAAGTAGACTAAGTAGAAGAGAAGAAGAAGAAGAAGAAGAGAAGACGTAGAAGAAGTAGACGGAGAAGAAGAAGAAGAAGAAGAAGAAGAAAAGAAGTAGACGAAAGAAGAAGAAGATGAAGATGAAGAAGAAGAAGAAGAAGAAGAAGATAAGAATTTCATGAAGATGAAGGAGAAGAAGAATAAGAAGAATTTGATGAAGATGAAGAAGAAGAAGAAAAAGAATAAGAACAAGAAGAAAAAGAAGGAGAAGAAGGAAGGGAAAGAGAAGAAGAAAAAATAAGAACGGGAAGAAGCAGAAGAAGCAGAAAAAGTAGTAGATGAAGAAAAGAAGAAGAAGAAGAAGAAGAAGAAGAGGAAGAAGAAGGAGAAAAAGAATAAGAATAAGGAGAATATGAAGAAGATGTTGAAGAAGACGAAAAAGAAGAGAAGAAGAAGGAAGAAGAAGAAGAAGAAGAAGTAGAGGAAGAAGAAGTTAAAGAAGATGTAGAAGAAGAAGAAGAAGGCAATGATGAAGAAGAGAAGGAAGAAGAAGAAGAAGAAGAAGACGAAGAGGAAGAGGAGGAGGAAGAAGAAGAAGAAGAAGAAGAATCTGAATAGGAAGAATAATAAAAGTAATAATAATAATATTAATTATAATAATAATAATAACAATAATAAAAATTAGAAGAAGAAGAAGACGAAGGAGAAGGAGAAGAATCAAAAAAATAAGAACAAGAAGAAGAAAAGAAGAAGAAAAAAGAAACGAAGAATAACAATAAGTAGAAGTAGAAGAAGAAGAAGAATAAGAAGGAGAGGAAGATGAAAAAGGAGGAGGAGAAGAAGAAAAAGAAGAACAAGGAGGAAGAGGCAAAGAAAAGAAGGCAAAAGAAGAAGAAGAAGAAGAAGAAGAAGGAGGAGGAGAAGAGGAAGAAGATGATGAAGAAGAAGAGGAAGAAGAAGTAGAAGAAAAAGAAGAAGGAGAGAAACATTAAGAAGAAGAAGAAGAAAAAGGAGGAGGAGGACTAGAAGAAGAAGAAGAAGGGAATAAGGTGAAGAAGAACAAAAATAAAGAGGAGAAGAAAAAGTAGAAGAAGAAGAAGACGAAGAAGAAGAAGAAGAAGAAGAAGTAGAAGAGGAAAGGAGAGAAGACAAGGAGGAACAAGAAGAAGCAGCAGAAGAAGAAGAAGGAGAATGCGAAGAAGAAGAAGAAGGAGAAGAAGGAGAAGAAGAAGAAGAAGAAGATGAGAAGAACATAAAGAAGAACGAGAAGATGAAGAATACAAAGAAATGAAAGGGGAAGGAGAAGAAGAAGAGGAAGATGAAGAAGTAAAAGAATTGGAAGCAGAAGAGGAAGAAGAGGCCGAAGAAGAAGAAGAAGAAGAAGAAGAAGAAGAAGAAGAAGAAGAAGAATATTAATAACAATAATAAAAAGAATAATAGTAATAATAATAATAATAATAATAACAATGGCAGGAAGAAGAAAAGAGGAAGAAGAAGAATAAGAAGTAGAAAAGAAGAAGAAGAACAAAAAGAGGAAGAAGAAGATGAAAATGTATAAGTATAAATAAAAGAACAAGTACAAAAAAGGGAAGAACAAGAAGAAGAGATGCAAGGAAGAAGTAGATGGTAGAAGAACAAGGAGTGGAAGATTAAGAAGTACAAGTAGAAGGAGAAGAAGGAAAAGGAAAAAAAGGTGGATGAAAAGAAAAGAAGAAGAACATGAAGGAGGGAAAGGAGAAGAAGAAGTAGAAGTAGTAGAAGAAGAAGTAGAAGAAGGATAAGAAGAAGAAAAGGAAAAGAACTAGAAGAAGAAGATAACAAAGAAGAAGAGGAAGGGGAAAAAGAAGAAGAAGGAGAGCAAGTGATAATGATGAGAAGAAGAAGAAGAAGAAAAAGAAGGAGAAGAATTAATAAGAAGAAGAAAGACAAGAACAAGAAGAAGAAGAGAGAGAAGAAGAAGAAGAAGAAGAATAAAGAGAAGGAGAAGAAAAAGGTGAAAAAAAGAAGAAGAGAAACAAGAAGAAGAAGCTGAACAAGTCAATGAAATAAGAAGAAGAAGAAGAAGCAGAAAAAGAAGAAGAGAAGTTGTAGTAGTAGTAGTAGTAGAATAAGAAGAAGAAGAAGAAGAAAGGAAGAAAAGAAAAAAGAAGAAAAAAATAAGTAGAAGGAGAACAAGAAGAATAAAGAGAAAAAGAAAAAAAAAGACGAAAAAGAACAACAACAATGAAAAGAAGAATAAGACGGAGGAGGAGGAGAGGAAGAATAAGAAGCTACAAGAAGAAGAAGAACAAAATGAAGATGAAGAGGGGAAGAAGGTGAAGAAGAAGATGATGCAGAAGAAGAATAAGAAGTAAAAGAAGAAGCAGAATAAGAAGAAGAAGGAGAAGAAGAAGACGAAGACGAAGAAGAAGAAGAAGAAGAAGAAGGATGAGGAGGAGGAGGAAAAGAAGAAGAAGAAGAAGAAAATGAAGAAGTAGAAGATGAAGAAAAAGAAGATTATGAGAAAAAGAATAAGAAGAAGAGGGAAAAAAGAAGAAGGAGAAGAGAAGGAGAAAGAAGAAGCAGAAGAAGAAGAAGAAGAAGAAGATGAAGAAGAAGACGAAGAAGGAGATGAAGAATAAAAAGAAGAAGAAGAAGAAGTAGAGTAATAATAATAATAATAACAAATATAATAATAATAATAATGATATTAAGATGTAGAAGAAGTAGAAGAAGAAGAAGAAGAAGAAGAAGAAGAGCAAGAAGATGAAGCAAAAGCAGAAGCAGAAGAAGAAGAAGAAGAAGAAGAAGAAGAAGAAGAAGAAGAAGAAGAAGAAGAATATGAAGAAGGAGAGGAAGATGATGGTGAAGAAGAAGAAGAAGATGATGGAGTTAAAGAAGCTGAAAAGAAGAAGAAGAAGAAGAAGTAAAGAAGAAGGAGAAGAAGAATGACAAGAAGAAGAGGAAGAGGAAGAAGAAGAAGAAGAATAAGAAAGGAAGGATTAGAAGAAGAACAAGAAGAAGGAGAAGAAGATGAGGGAGAAGCGAAGGAGGAAGAAAAAGAAAGAGAAGAAGA
>JAIUJO010001212.1:0-12500 GCA_023846275.1 Vanilla planifolia
CTTCTCGATCTTCTTTTTCTTCTTCTCCTTCTTCTTCTTCTTCTTCTTCTACTTCTTCTTCTTCTTCTTCTTCTTCTTCTTCTTCTTCTTATCCTTTGCCTTCTTCTTCTTCTTCTTCTTTTTCTTCCTCTCTTCTTATCCTTATTCTTATTGTTCTACTACTTCTATTTGTTCTTCTTCTGCTTCTTCTTCTCCTTCTTTTTCTTCTCCTCCTTTTTCTTCATCATCTTCTTCTTTTCTTCTTCCTCTTTTACTATTTCTTCTTCCTCCTCTTCCTCGTCTTCTTCTTCTTCTTCATCTACTTCTTCTTCTTCATCTTCATCTTCATCTTCTTCCTCTTCTTCTTCATCCCCACATTCTTCTTCTTCTTCTTCTTCTTCTTTTCTACTTATTCTACTTTTTCTTCTTCTTTTTCTTTTCTTCTTTTTCTCATTCATCTAATTATTTTTCTTTTACCTCTTCTACTTCTTCTTCTTCTTCTTCTTCTCCTCCTCCTTTTTTTTTCTTCTTCTTCTTCTTTCTCTTCTTCCTATTCTCCTTCTTCTTCCTCTTCTCCCTCTTGTTCTTCTTCTTCTTCTTCTTCTTCTTCTTCTTCTTTGTGACCATCATCTTCGTCTTTTTTTCTTCTTCTTCTTCTTCTACTACTACTACTACTTCTTGTTCTTCTTGTTCTACTTTTTTTTCTTCTTCTACTTTATGTTCTTCATTTACTTCTTCTTCTTCTCCTTTTTTTCTTCTTTTCTTCATCATCTACTTCATCTTTTTCTTCTTCTTCTCCTTCTACTTCCTCTACTTCTTTTTCCTCTTCTTCTTCTTCTTTTTCCTCTTCTTTTTTTTCTTCTTCTTCTTCTCCTCCTTCTCCTTCTTCTTCTTCTTCTTTTCTCCTTCTTCTTTTTATTCTACTTCTTCTTCAATATCATCATTTTCTGCTTCTTTTTCTTTTTCTTCCTTTTCCTTTTCTTCTTCAACTTCTCCATCTACTACTTCTTCTTCTTCTTCTTCTTTTTCTTTTCATCTTCTTCTTCTTCCACTTTTTCTTCTTCCTCAAATTCTTCTTCTTCTCCTTCTTCCTCTTCTCTTGTTCTTCTTCTTCTTCTTCTTCTTCTCCTTCTTCTTCTTCTTCTTCTTCTTCTTCTATTACTTCTACTTCTTCTTGTTCTTCTTCTTCTTTTTCGTTTTCTTCTTCTTCTTCTTCTTCTTCTTCTTCTTCTTCGTCATTTTCCTCGTCATCTTCTTCCTCTTCCTCTTCTTCCTCTTCTTCTTCTTCTTCCTCTTCTCTTCTCCATCTTCATCACCTTCTTCTTTTTCTTTGACTTCTTCTTCTTCTTCTTCTTCATCTTCTTCTTCTACTTTTTCTTCTACTTCTTCTTCTTCTTCTTCTCTTTCTTCATCATCATCATCTTCTTCTTCTTTTTTCCTTCTTCTTCTTCTACTAATGCTACTTCATCTTCTTATTGCTTTTCATCTTCTTCTCCTCTTCCTTCTTCTTCCACTTCTTTTTGTTCTTCTTCTCCTTTATCTCCTTCTTTGTCTTCTTCTCCTACTTCTTCTTCTTCTTCTTCAACATCTTTATCTTCTTCTTCTTCTTCTAGTTCTTCTACTTCGTCTTCTTCTTATTCTTCTTCTTCTACTTCTTCCCCTTCCTTTTCTTCTTCTTCTTCTCCTCCTCCTCCTCCTTCTTTTTGTACTTCTTCTTCTCCTCCTCCTCCTGATCCTTCTTCTTTTCCTCCTTTCCCTTTTTCATATTCTTTTTCTTCTTCTTCTACTTCTTCTTTTTCTTCTTCTTCTTCTTCTTCTTATTCTTTTTCTTCTTTAGTTCATCTTCATCTTCCTTTCCCTCTTCACCAACTTCTTCTTCTTCTTCTTGTTTTTCTTCTTCTTCTTCTTCTTCTTCTTCCTCTCCTTCTTCTCCTTCAGCTTCTTCTACTTCTTTTTGTTCTAGTTCTTTTTCCACTTCTTCTTCTCTCGTCTTCTCCTTCATCATCTTCTTCTTCTTCTTTTTCTTTTTGTTCATATTCACTTACTTTTTCATCTACTACCACTTCTTCTTCTTGTTCTTCATCTTTTTCTTCTTCTTCTCATTCTACTTCCTTTACTTCTTCATCCTCTTCTTCTTCTTCTTCTTCGTTTTCCACTTCTTCTTCTTCTTCGTCTTCTTCTTTTTCTTCTTCTTCTTCTTCTTCTTCTTCTCTTCTCCTTCTACTTCTTCTTTTTCTTCTTCTTCTTCTTCTTCTTCTTCTCCATGTTGTTCTTCTTTTACTTTTTGTTCTTATTCACCTACTTCTTCTACTACCTCTTCTTCTTGATTTTCTTCTTCATGTTTTTCTTCTACTTCTTTTTCTTCTTCTTCTTCCTCATCATTTTATTCTCCTTCTTCCTCTTCTTCCCCTTCTTCTTCTTCTTCTTCTTCTTCTCCTTATTCTTTTTCTTCTTTTCCTTCTTTTTCTTTTTCTTCATCCTCTTCTTCTTCTTCTACTTGTTTTTCTTATTCTTTCTCTTCTTCTTCTTCTTCTTCTTATTCATCCTCTTTTCCTTCTTTGCTTTCATCTTGTTTTTCTTCTTCTTCCGCTTTTTTGTCTTCTTGTTCTCCTTCTTCTTCCTCTTATTGTTATATTATTATTATTGTTATTATTATTATTATTATTATTATTATTGATCCCTATCTTCTTCTTCTTCATCATCTTCTTCCTCCTCTATTTCTTCTTCTTGATCTTCATCTTTTTCTTTTTCTTCTTCTTTTTCATGTTCTTCTATTTCTTCTACTTCTTCTTCTTCTTCTCCTCCTACTACTTATTCTTCTTCTTCTTCTTCTTCTTCTTCTTCTTCTTCTCCTTCTCCTTCTCCTTGTCCTTCTGCTTCTTTTGCTTCTTCTCCATCTTTTTCTTCTTCTTCTTCTTCTTCTTCTTCTTCTTCTTCCTCTTCTTCTTCTTCTTCTTCTTCTTCTTTTTATTCTTCTTCTTCTTATTGTTCTTCTTCTTCTTCTTCTTCTTTTATCCTTCTTCTTATTCTACATTTTCTTCATCTTCAATATTTTTTTCTTCTTTTTCTTCTTCTTCCTCTTCTTTTTCTTCTTCTTTATAACCATCATCATCATCATCATATTTTCTTCTTCTTCTTCTTTTCTTCTTCTTCTTCTACATCTACTTCTTCTTCTTCAATTTCTTCTTCTTCTTCTTTTTCTTCTTCTTCTTCTTCTTCTTCTTCTTCTCCTTTCTCTTCCTCTTCTTCATCTTTCTCTTCTTTTCCTTCTTCTTCTTCTTCTTGTTCTCCTTCATCTTCTTCTTCTCCTACTTTTCTCCTTCTTCTTCTTGTTCTTGTTCTTATTCTTATTCTTATTCTTATTCTCATTCGTATTCTTCTTCTTCTTTTTCTTTTGCTTCTACTTCTTCTTTTTCTTCTGCTTCTCCATCCAATTCTTCTTCTTCTTTATCTTCTTCTTCTTCTTCCTTATTTTCTTCTTCTTCATCTTCTTCACCTCCTTCTTCTTTTTGTTCAACTTCTTCACCTCCATCTTCTTCTTGTTCTTCTTCTTCTTCTTCCTCTTCTTTTTGCCTTCTTCTTCTTCTTATTTTCTTCTTCTTCTTATACTTGTTCTTCTTCTTCCCCTCTTTTTCCACTTGTTTTTCTTCTTCTTCTTGTCCTTTTTCTTCTCATTTTTCTTCTTCTAATTGTTCTCTTACTCTTACTTCTTCATCTTGTTCTTCTTGTTCTTCTTCCCCTTCTTCTCTTTCATCTTCTTCTTCTTCTTCTTCCTCTTCTTCTTCTTCCTCTTCTTCTTCTTCCTATTATTCTTCTTCTTCTACTTCTTCTTCTTCTTCTTCTCCTTCTTCTTGTTCTTCTTCTTTTTCTTCTTTCTCTTCCTTTTCCTCTTCGCCTTCTTCGTTTCTATTACCTCTTCTTCTTCTTCTTCATCATCTTTTTGCTCTTATTTTTATTCTCCTTTTATTTCTTTTTCTTCCTCTTGATCTTCTTCTTATTCTCTCACTTCTACTTCTCCTCCTCCCCCTTCTTCTTCTTCTTGTTTTTCTTCCTCTTATTCTTTTTCTACAACTTTTTCGTGTGCTTCTTGCCATTCTTCTCCTTCATCTTCTTCGTCTTTATCTTCCTCTTCTTATTCTTCTTCTTTCCTATCTTCTCCTTCTTTTTATTATTGTTATTTTTGTTATTATTGTTGTTATTCTTCATCCCCACCATCATCTTCGTCTTTTTCTTCTGCTTCTTCTTCATCATCATCTTCTTCTTCTTCTTCACGTTCTTCTTCTTCTCTTCTTGTTCTTCATCTTCTACTTCTTCTTGTCCTTTTTCTCCTTCATCAACTTCTTCTTTTTCTTCTCCTTCTACTTCCTCTTCTTCTTTCTCTTCTTCTTCCACTTCTTCTTCTAATTCTTCTTCTTTTTTCTTCTTCTTTTTCTTCTTCTTCATCATCTTGGTCTTCTTCTTCTTCATCTTCTTCTTCATCATTTCTTCTTGTTGTTTTTGATCCTCTTCTTCTTCTACACCTTCTTCTTCTACTCCTTCATCTTTTCTTCTCCTACTTCCTCTTGTTCTTATTCTTCTTATTGTTCTTCCTCCACTTCTACTTCTTCTTCTTCTTCTTCTTGATCTTCTTCTTCTTCTTCTTCTTCTTCTTCTTCTTCTTCTTATCCTTCTCCTTATTAATCTCCTTCTTTTCTTCTTCTTCTTCTTAGTCTTCTTAATCATCCTCTTCTTACTTTCTTCATCTTGTTCTTCTTCTTCTACTTCTTCTTCCTCCTCCTCCTCTTCTTCTTCTTCTTCTTTTTCTCCTTCTCCTGCTACTTCTTCTTACTCTTCTTCTTCATCATCATCTTCTTCTTCTTCCACTTCTTCTTCATCACAATCTTCTTCTTCTTCTTCTTCTTCTTCTTCTTCTTGGACTTGTTGTTTTCTTTTTCTTCTTTTTCCTCTATTTCTTGTTCATCTACATCTTCTTCTATTGCCTCTTCTTCTTCTTCTTCTTCAACTTTTTGTTCTTCTTCTTTTTGTTCTTCTTCTACCTCTTCTTCTGATTCTCCTTCTTCTTCCACATCTTCCACTTCTTCTTCTTCTTCTTCTTCTTCTTCTTCTTCTTCTTCTGCTACTACTACCTCTTCTTGTTTTTCATCCTCTTCTTCTTCTTCTTCTACATCCTTTTCTTTGTCTTTTTCATCTTCTTCTCCATCTACTTCTACTTCTTCGACTTCATCTTCTTCTTCTTCTTCTTCCCCTTTTTCTTCTTCTTTTTCTCCTTCTTCCTCCTCTTCTTATTATTATTGTTATTATTATTATTATTATTATTAATATTATTATTATTATCAATATTATTATTATTCCTCTTCTGGTTGTTCTTCGTCATCCCCAACTTCTTCTTCTTCTTTGCTTCCATCTTCTTCTTCTTCTTCTTCCTCTTGCTCTTCTTGTTCTTCTTCCACTTCTTCATCTTCTTCTTCATCTTCTTCTTCAACTTCTTCTCCTTCTTCTTATTATTCTTTTTCTTCTTATTCTTCTTCTTTTTCTTCTTCTTCTCCTCCTGCTCCACCTTTTGCTTCTTCTACTTCTCCTTCTTCATTTTCTTCAACTTCTTCTTCGTCTTCTTCTTCTTCTTCTTCTCCTCCTCCTTTTTCATCTTTTCTTCTTCTTCTTCTTCTTCTTCTTCTTCTTCTTCTTTTCTTCTTCTTCTTCTTCTTCTTCTTCTTCATATCCTTCTTCTTCTTATTCTGTTCTCATTCTTATTCTTCTTTTTCTTCTTCTTCATCATCTTCTTCTGCTTCTTTTTCTTCTTCTTCCTCTTCTTTTTCTTCCTCATCTCTACTACTTACTCTTCCTCTTCTTCTTCTTCATCTTCTTGTGCTTCAAATTTTTCTTCTTCTTCTTCATCATCATCATCATTATCATCTTCTTCTTCTTCTTCTTCTTCTTCTTCTCCTGCTTCTTCCTCTTCTTCTTCTTCTTCTTATTTTTCTTTTTCTTCCTTCTTCTTCTACTTCCTCTTCTTTTTCTTCTTCTTCTTCTTCTTTTTCTTCTTCTTCTTCTTCTTCTTCCTCAACTCCATCTTAATCTCCTTCTTCTTCTTCCTCTTCCTCTTTTTCTTCTTCTTCTTTTTCTTATTCTTAATCTTCTTCTTCTCCATCTTCATCTCCTTCTTCTTCTTCGTCTTCTACTTCTCTTTCTTCTTGTTTTTCCTCTTGTTCATCTTCTTCTACTTCTTCTTCGTCATCATAATCATCATCATTTACAACATTTCTTCTTCTTCATCATCTTTTCTTCCTCTTCTTCTTCTTCTTCTTCTTCTTCTTTTTTTACGTCATCTTCTTCTTCTTATTATTCTTATTCTTCTTCTTCTTCTTCTCCTTCCTCTTCATCTTGTTCTTCTTCTTCTCCTCCTTCCTCTTCTTCATCATCATCTTCTTCTCCTTCTTCTTCTTTTTCTCTTCTTCATCTTCTTCTTCTTCTTCTTCTCCTTTCTTTTTCTCTTTGTTCTCCTTCACCTTCATCTTCTTCTTCTTCATCTTCTTTTTCTTCTTCTCCCTCTCCTTTTCTTTCTTCTTGTTCTTCTTCTTCTTCATATTCATCTTCTTCTTCTCCTCCTCCTCCTACTTCTTCTACTACTTCCACATTTTCACCTTCTTTTTCATTTTCTTCTTCTTCTTCTTCATCTTCATCTTTTCTTCTTCTTCTTCTTGTTTTATTTCTTCTTCCTCTTCTTTTTCTTCTTCTCTTTCTCTTCTTCTTCTTCTTCTTCTTCTCCTTTTACTTCTTTTGCTTCTACTTCTTCTTTTTCTTCTACTTCTTCTTCCACTCCTTCCTCTTCATCTTCTTCTTCTTCTTCTTCTTCTTCCTTTTCTTCTTCTTCTTCTTCTTCTTCTTCTTCTTCTTTTTCTTCTTCTTCATCTTCTTCTTCTCCTTCATCTCCTTTTTCTTATTCTTTTTCTTCTTCTTTCCTCCATCTTCTTCTTCTTCCTCTTCTTTTTCTTATTATTGCTATTATTATCAATTGTTATTATTATTATTATTATTATTATTATTTTTATTGTTGTTGTTGTTGTCGTTGTTGTTGTTAATATTATTATTGTTATTCTTCGTTCGCATCATCATCATCATCATCTTTCTTCTTGTTCTTCTTGTTCTTCTTCTTCTTATCCTTCTCCTCTTTCTTCTACTTTCTCTTTTTCTTTTTCTTCTACTTCTACTTCTTCTTCTTCTTTCTATTCTTCTTCTTATTATTATTCTTATTCTTCTTTTTCTTCTTTTTGTTCTTTTTCTTCTTCTTCTTCCTCTTCTTTCTTCTTCTTCATTTTTCTTCTTCTTTCTTCTTCTTCTTGTTCTTCATCCTCTCCTTCTTCTCCTTCTTCTTGTTCTTCTTCCTCTTCTTCTTCTTCTTTTTCTTCTTCTTTTTCTTCTTCTCCTTCTTCTTCTTCTTCTCTTCTTCCTCTTTCTCCACTTCTTCTTCTTCTTCTACTTCTTCCTCCCCTTCTTCTTCTTCTTCTTCTTATTTTTCTTCTTCATCATTTCCTTCTTCATCTCCTTCTTCTTCTAGTTCTTCTTCCTCTTCTTCCTCTTCTTGATCATCATCTTCTTCTTTTTTTCTTCTTCTACTTCTTCTTCTTCCCCTTTGTCTACTTCTTCTTCTTCTCCTTCTTCTTTTTCTTCTTCTTATTCTTCTTCTTGATCTTCTTCTCCATCTTCTTCTCCGTCTTCTTCCCCTTCTTCTTCTTCCCTATCTTCTTTATCTTCTTCTTCTCTCTCTTCTTCTCTTCTACTCCTTCGTATTCTTCGTCTTCTTCTTTTTCTTTTATTCCTTACTTATCTTCTTCTTTTTGTAATACCTCTTCTTCTTTTTCTGCTTGTTCTTCTTCTTTTTGTTCTTCTTCTTCTTCTTGTTCTTCTTCCTCTTCTTCTTATTCTCCTTCTTCTTCCTCTTCTTTCCCTTCCTCTTCTTCTTCTTCTTCTTCTTCTTCTTCTTTTTCTTCTTCACTTCTTATTCTAATTTTTTATCCTCTTCTTCTTCTTCAACTTCTTTTTCTTCTCCTTTTTCTTCTCCTTCTTCTTCTACTTCTTCTACTTCTTCACCTTCTTTATTTTCTTCTTCTTCTTCTTCTTCCTCTTTTTCTTCTTCTTCTTCTCCATCTTGTTATTATTATTATTACTATTGTGATTATTATTATTATTATTATTATTATTATTTTTGTTATTATTATTATTCGTCTTGTTCTTCAATGCCCCAATCTTCTTCTTTTGCTTCTTCTTCTTCTTCTTCTTCTTTTTCTTCTTTTTTTTCTTCTTCTTCTTGTACAACTACTACTTCTATTTCTTCATGTTCATCATCATCATCATCATCATCATCTTCTTCTTCTACTACAACAACTACTTCTTCTATTTCTTCATCTTCATCGTCATCTTTTTCTTTTTCTTCAACTTCTTCATGTTCTTCTGCCACTTCCTCTTATTCTTTTTCTTTAGCTTATTCTTCTTCTTCTTCTTCATCAACTTCATCTCATCCTTCTTCTTCTTCTTCTTCTTCTAATTCTTCTTCATTATCATCATCCTCTTCTTCTACTTTTCTTTTTCTACTTCTTCTTCTTCATCTTCTTCTTCTCCTTCTTCTTTTTGTTCTTCTTCTTCTTCTTCTTCTTCTTCTTCTAAATCGTCTTCTTCTTCTTCTTCTCTTCTTCTTCTACTTCTCTTCTTTTTCTTCTTCTTCTTCTCCTCCTTCTTCTTCTTCGTCTACTTGTTCTTCGTCATCATTATTATCTTCTTCTTCCTCTAGTTCTTCTTCTTGCTCTTTTTCTTCGTTTCATCTCCTTCTTTTTCTTCTTCTTCTTCTTCTTCTTCTTCTTCTCTTTCTCCTCCTCCTCCTCCTCCTCCTCCTCCTCTATCTTCTTCTTCTTCTCCTTATTCTATTTGAAATTCTTTTTCATCTTCTTCTTCTTCTTCTTCTTCTTTTTCTTCTTCTCCTTCTTCTTCTTCTTCTTTTTCTTCATCTTCTTCCTCTTTTTTTTTCTGCTTCTTCTTTTTCTACTATTACTACTACTACTACTACTTCAACCTCTTTACCTTATTCTTCTTCTTTCTCTTCTTCCCGTTCTCCTTCATCTTCTTCTTCCTCTTTTTCTTCTACTCCTTGTTCTTCTTCCAATTCTTCTTTTACAATGTTTTCTTCTTCTTTTGTTATTATTCTTCTTCTTAAACTTCGTTTTCTTCTTCGTCTACATCTTCTTCTTCTTCTTCCTCTTTTCTTATTTATCTTCTCATTCTTCTTATTATTATTACTATTATTATTAATATTATTATTAATATTGTTATTAATATTATTATTATTATTATTATCATTATTGTTATTCTAATTATTATTCTTGTTCTTCTTCTTCCCCATCTTTTTCTTCTTCTTCTTCTTCATCATCATCATCTTCTTTGTCTCCATCTTCTTCATCTTCTTCATCATCATCATCTTCTTCCTCTTCTTCCTCTTCCTTTTCGTCTTCTTTTTCTTCTTCTTTTTCTTGCTCTTCTACTTCTTCTTCTTCTTCTTCTTCTTCTTCTCCTTCTTATTCTTCTTCTTCTTCTTCGTCTTCTTCTTTCACTTATTCATCTCCTTCCCCTTCTTCTGTCTACTCTTCTTGTTTTCCTTCAACTTCTTCCTTTTCCTCTTCTTCTTCTTCTTCTTCTTCTTCTTTCTCATCTTCTTCTTCTTCCTTTCTCTTTCTTCTTTTTTTTTCTTCTTCTTCTTCTTCTTCCTCTCCTTTTCTTCTTCATCTTCTTCGTCTCCTACTACTTCTTCCACCTCTTCTTCCTCTTGAACTTCTTACTCTTCTACTTTATGTTCTCCTTTTTCTTCTTCTTCTCCTTCTGCTTCTTCTTCTTCTTCTTCTTCTTCTTTTTCATCTTCTTTTTCTTCTTCTTCTTCTACTACTCCTTCTTTCTCTTCTTCTCCTTCTTTTTCTAAATCTTCTTCTCCTTCTTCCTCTTCTTCCTCTACTTCTTCTTCTCATACTTCTTCATCTTCTTCTTCTTCTTCTTCTTCTTTGTATTTGTCTTCTTCTTCCTCTTCTTCTTATTCTTATTCTTCATCTTTTTCTTTTTCTTCTTCTTCTTCATCTTCTTCCTCTACTCCTCTTACTTCTCCTCCTCCTCCTTCTACTTCTTATCCTTCTTCTTATTCTTGTTCCTCTACTCCTTCCTCTTCATCTTCTTCTTCTTCATTTCTTCTTCTCCTTATTCTTCAACTTCTTCTTCTTCTTCTTCTTCCTTTTCTTGTTCTTCTACTTCCTCTACTTGTTATTATTATTATGATTATTTTTTTAATATTATTATTATTTTGTTATTGTTGTTATTATTATCCTACTTGTACTTCCACTTCTTCTTCTTCTTGGTCTTCTTCATCTTCTTCTATAACTACTACTACTTATTCTTCTTCTTCTTCCTTTTCTTCTTGTTCTTCTTCTCCTTCATCTTCTTCTCCTTCTTCTTCTTCTACATGCTCTATTTTATCATATTTGCCTTCTTCTTCTTCTACATATTTTCCTTCTTAATATTTGTATTCGTCTTCTTCTTCTTCTTCTTCTACTCCTCTTCTTATTCAACTTCTTGTTCTTGCCCTTCTTCTTATTGTTCTTCTTCTCCTCCTTTTTCATCATCATCTTCTTCTTCTTCCTCTACTTGTTCTTCTTCTTATTTTTCTTCTTTATCTACTTCTTCTTCTCCTTCTTTGCCTTCTTCCTCTTGTTCTACTTCTTTTTCTTCTTCTCCTTATTATTATTATTATTTTTATTGTTATTGTTATTTTGCTATTGTTAATCTTCTTTTTTTTCTGCCCGTTCTTCTTCTAATTCTTTGTCATTTTCTTCTTCTTTTTCGTCTTCTTTTTCTTCTTCCTCTCCTCCTCCTTCTTTGCCTTCTTCTTCTTCTTCTTGGTATATGTCTTCTTCTTCTTACCCTTCTTATTCTTATTCTAAGCCTTTTTCATCTTTTTCTTCCTCTTCTTCTTCTCCTTCATGTTCATGTTTTTGTTGTTCTTCTTCTTCACCTTATTCTTCTTCTCCTTATTCACCTTCCTCATCTTTTCTTCTTCTTCTTTTTCTTCTTTTTCTTCTTCTTCTTCTTCTCCTCCTCCTCCTTCTTTGCCTTCTTCTTCTCCTTCTGCTTCTTCTCCTTCTTGTTCTTCTTCATCTTCTTAATCTTTTTCTTCATCTTTCTCTTCTTCTTCTCCTTCTTCTTGTTCTTCTTCTCCTTCTCCTCCTCCTCCTTCTTCTACCACTTCTTCATCTTCTAATCCTTCTTTTTCATCATCTTCTTCTGCTTTTTCATCTTATTCTTCTTCTTCTTCTTTTTCTACTTCTTCTTTTTCTTCTTCTTCTATTTCTTCTCCTTCTTCTCCTTATTAGTATTATTATTATGATTATTATTATTATTTTTATTATTATTATTATTGTTATTATTATTATTATTTTTGTTATTGTTAATCTTCTTCTTTTTTTTGCTTGTTCTTCTTCCTCTTCTTTGTCATTTTCTTCTTCTTTTTCTTCTTTTCCTTCTTCTTCTACTTCTTCTTCTTCTACTTTTTCTTCTTCTTGTCCTTCTTCTCCTCCTCCTCTTTCTTCTTCTTCTTCTTCTCCTTCTTCACCTTCTTCCTCTTCTTTCTCTTCTTCTACTTCTTCTTCTTAATTTTATTAGTATTATTAATATTAATATTTTTATTTTTATTATTACTATTCTTCTCCTTCTAGTTCTTCTTGTTCTTCTTCATCTTCATCGTCTTCTTAATCTTCTTCTTCATCTTTCTCTTCTTCTTCTTCTTCTTCCATTTCTTCTCCTTTTTCTTCTTCTACTACTTCTTCTTCTCCTTCTTTTTCATCATCATCATCATCTTCTTATTCTTCTTCTTCTTCTTCTTCTTCTTCTCTTTCTTCTTCTTCTATTCTTTAATAATAATAATAATAATAATAATATTATTATTATTTATTATTTTCAATGTTGTTTTTATTCTTCTTCTACTTCCTATTCCTCTTCTTCTTCTTTTTCATCTTCTTCATCGTCATCTTCATCTTTTACTCTTTTTCTACTTCTTCGTCTACATCTTCATCTTCTTTTTCTTCTTCTACTTCTTCATCTTTATCTTCTTCTTCTTCTTCTTCTTCCACTTCCTCTACTTCTTCTTCTTCATCATCATCATCTTCTTCCTCTCCTTGTTTTTCTTGTTCTTGTTCTTGTTCTTCTTCTTCATCATCTCCTTTTTCTCCTTCTTCTTCTTTTAGTTCTTATTCTACTTCTTCTTCTTCATCTCTTTCATCTCCTTCTTTTCTTTCTCTTCTTTTACTTCTTTTTCTCCTTCTTCTTCTTCTTCCTCTTCAATTTTGCCTTCTACTTCTTGTTCTCCATCTTATTTTTCTACTTTTACTTTTTCCTATTGTTCTTCTTCTTCTTCTTCCTATTCTTCTTTTTCTTCTTCTCGCCCTTCTTCTTCTTCTACTTCTTCTTCTGCTACTACTACTACTACTTCTTCATTT